>JAPKID020004309.1:1241-11758 GCA_026931265.2 Tropidonophis doriae
GTCCTAGATTGGAAGCTCCAGTGAATGGCAAAAAATTTGGCACAAAGAATTTGGTGGCTCATGAAGTCCATTTTAACTGTGATCCTGGATTTCAGCTTGTTGGTTCCAATTCTCGAGTGTGTCAGCCAAATGGCAGCTGGACTGGAAAAGCTCCACACTGCAAAGGTACTGTCTTACTATTTCTTGGCTGGAGCACAGAAACCTTCCATCTATTTATCAGAACAAATTTCTACATGTGTAGCTAGACGAATGCCATCATAGCAATCGTGCCTATGTACAAAGTTGACCTAGACCAGAGGAATATGCTAAATGAAGATCAACCAAGGTAATATTCAAACTGCATAGACACAACCAATGCAAGTTTTTATCCTTTTGTTAATAGTAGCCTGGCAGGGAGTGTGGGGAACCTGATTACTCTGCAACTTTAGTAGGATATTCAAGAACGGGAGGTGAAAATTAAATTTATTTTAATTCCAGAATAAGGAATAGTTTATTAGCATCATTGGAAGCATCCTGAGAAAGCTAATCCAACAACATAATTGCAATGAACTATTCCATATATTCCCCTGGGTAGTTCTATTAGTTTATTCTTTCATTCTGGCAACACTGTTCATCTTTAAACATTGTTTTTTGCCAGATCCTATAGCTGATCAGCTAGGAGAACATCCATATACTATTTCACCCTAACTTGCATAAATTACATTCTATCATGTCTGAATTACACAAGTATTAGACTTGAACACAATCTGCTTCATCCCAAAACATGGCTTGAAATGCTAGTGATTATGAGTGAAAAAAGACACTTGCTAAATAAGGCTATTATATCTGCTAATAGGTGCTTTTGTCAATCTAACCTAATACCAGACATAAGTGCATTGCTAATTACAATTTGGGATTCCACTTGTTTAAATAAATTAGCATTACATAAGCTCTAGAGCCACAATTACGAAACTCCCAATCAGCAATTTCTCATTAATTTAATGCATGTTTATACTACAGCCTACAATTCTGCTCCTGGTCTTTCCCTTATGTAATTAAGGGGAATAAAATGCAATAAGCTTTGATTTCGAGATGCTTTCTTCTTTCTTTCCTTGCTCCTTAGCTTTTGACAAACAGCTATTACCCAGATGAAGTTTTTCCCCTCTCTTTTGTCTGCAAGCCAGAAAAAAATCATACATTCTTAAATTACTGTCTTTCAGACTGCCATTAAAATGCAGATGTTAAAAAAGGAAAACTGAATTTTCAGAATGGTATTAAAATGTAATTTGAAACCCCTGGAATCTGGTGGGGATCTTTCAAGATGTGCACAAAAATCAAATAAAGCTTCACAACAAAAATGAAGCATTCTAGCTAAGTCAAGTGAAACCATTAAAAAAAAGGGAAAGAGTATCAGGGGCCTTTTTTACAGGTACATAATAGGAAGGAAGACGGAGCAAGTCGTAGAATGTAATTGTCGGAAATCTTCTGCCGCTCACCTGCCTTCTGATTTTGGGTTGAAGCTACAGAACCTCTAGCCCAGGGGTGGGCAAACTTTGCAACTTTAAACTCTGCTGGCTGGAGAAGTCTGGGAGCTGAAGTCCTTCAGACTTAAAGTTGCAAACTTTGCCAACCCCTGGGCTAGCCCCGTGACAGCGAACCTATGGCACATGTCCCAGAGTTGGTACACAAAGCCCTGTCTGCTAGCATGTGCGCCATCGCCCCAGGTCAGATCTCTGCGGCATTTCTTTCGTGTTTCCCTGCAAATGACGAAACAGAAACTCACACAAGAAAAAGATCTTACTTGTTACTGTGCTGCAGGTGTTGGGATGCCCTGCCTCCCACTGGCCAGCTGGACTTCGAGTTTCTGATGGGCATGTGCACATATCCACACATGCGGGTGTGCATGTTTGCACATATGCATGTTCATGCATGCACAACTTTCAGTTTAGGCATGCACGCGCATACACTTTGGGCACTCGGTGTCTAAAAGGTTTGTCATCACTGCTCTAGCCACTTTGCATAATTTTCTTCCAATGTTCCACTGGGTGGTTAGACTAATACAGATAGAAAGACTTAGCTATCATTGCAATTTTTCCCTTCCTGTCTGCTTAGGGAAGTTTTTGCTACCCTATCTTAAAATGGCATCCCCTCTGAACAAAACAGAGGCATTTGGAAAAATCCAGAAGGGAAGGTACAGGTTTTGCTTGGTTGACTGCTTTATTTCTCTGAAACAACTTTACTCTTTTTTCAGATTAAAAGACTTTTTAAAGTGCAAATTGTACATGATCAGAAAAATAGGCTCTGTCTACCATCTCAAAGAATAAAGCTTTAAAAGAGGGGAAGAAATGGGGAGAAAAACATTACAGGCATCCAGTTTTTAAAGTTATATTTTTTAAAAAATAATTTCAGTTGTTTAAAAAAATTCATTGTTTCCAGACAAGAAAGAAGAGCCAGATGCAGTCAGCGTTTTTGTTTAGATGACAGAATTATCCTCCTTAGGGTCCCAATCCAAAATTAATTCACATATCTTTCTCAGCACTTCCAGTTGTCACAGTATGCTATTGGACATCTCCCCCACCCCCAAATGCTGGAAAAGAATGACTGGAATCACAAATAGGAATTGGGACTTAAAGGCAGTGCAGAGTTTTGAGTGAAGTCCCCCTTCTGTCCTTTGAAATGCAGTCTTTCTTTCCTTCCTTTTGTCTCAAGCACTGTCCTAGTGTAATGGGTGTGTCAAGTTAAAGATGGATGAGATGAACTTGCACATATATCCATATATGTGCCCAGTCTGATGGAAGAGGAGGAGGAATTAGCTTGCTTTTTCTTGTTGTTGTTTTGCTCTATTTTGTTTAAATTTTCACACGCTCCTTCTTAGCGAGATTAAATTTTTCAGGCCCCTGCACACAGTCTGCGTAGCCCCGGCTGTTTGTTTAAAGGAATTCCTTTCTCATTGTGCAAAATGCTAATGCACCATTGAACCTGTGCCTAAGCCACTGTGAGAAGGCTGCTTGCACAGCCCTCCATTGTGGCTGAAGATATGGAAATATTGCCTTTAAACAGATGTGATGCACAGCGTTAGCCCCTTATTTCTATTAAAAAATGAGGAACGAATGAAGACAGCGCTCCGTATAATCTACATAGAATTTTTTTTTTCCTCAGTGACTCTTGGGTTATGCAAAAAGGATTTGGTGGCCAATTTGTGGGCAAAAAATATTGCTTTTGAAATTACCTTAAAGTATTTTTATACTACAGCCGTCAGTACCTGCTTCCCCAGGGGGCCAGATGAGAATTTCAGCTCATTGGAAGTTTCAATGGTATGTGTGAAACAAGAAGGAGTTAGTTAAACCCCTTAGAGTGATTATTCAATAACTTCATGGTTTGAGACCTCCAATTATTTAAAATATTCTAATAATAATAGTTGGGCTTTTGGCAGATGCAAAGCTACAGCCATCCTACAAAGGTCTATTTGCTCAAGAAATTCCACACCACACTCATAATTTCAGTGGATAACAAACTCAGGAAAGGTGAAAGGCAGATCAATAGGAATGGCAGAGCCATCTGGCTCGCTTCTTCAGTGGGAATTATGTGGGCCTTTGCTCCTTCTTGTAAGGTAGTGCCTTCAAAAACTAAATGCGGGCTTTTCAATCCCCATCTCTTTCCTGCACAATTACAGAAGAAAATGAGAGCACATTTGCACTTGTGTTATGGTTCTGAAGATCTTTCAGCCTTTTAGAAAAATGCTACTATAGTGGAGATGGTCCTTTTGATCTCACTTCCGCTGTCAAGAGGCAGGTTGAAGTTTCCACTATCACTTTGACTGATGCCAGCAGGGCATAGTTTTGGATTAGAAGCCAAAAGTGAGGGCCTATCTTAGCAGAATGAGCCAAAGATTCCCTCTCTTTCATGTAACAGAATTAGCCTCGATATGATAGGTAAAGTCATCAATATTGCCATTTTAAGCACAGAAACCTCTGAGTCTTTAAAGTTCAAGATCCAGAATGATTCCCTCAGTGGAGAGAAAGGATGTAACTTCCCACCCTGGGTAAAGTTGGTGGAACACTCATTCAACTGAAGAGGGTAAGAAATACAAGTATCCTAAAACTACAACTCAATCCTTCACACCTTTTATGAATTTGTTCAAATGCACGTGTGCAAAAGCCAATACAGGGCCTACATTATCCCTTCATATCATGTGATTTTGCTTGTCATCCAAGGACAACTGATTGTTTTCTGCAGGTAACATTTTATATGCTTACATAATGCAGCTTGTGAGCTGAAAAAGCAAACTTTCTAAGTATGTAACTTCCTTCTTTAATCAGATATTAGTCTGTGTGCAAATCAGTGCCGGAATGGAGGAACATGTACAGAGGCAGGTGACCAGGTTCAATGCCTTTGTTCACAAGGATGGACCGGCCCCAATTGCCAGTATCAAACCCAGACAGGTTTGTATTTTGCTGGGGGTGGGGATTTGAGGGTTAAGGATGGTGGAATTGAAATGCTTCACTCCTCTTATTTTATGCACCAAGGGAAGATGCATAGTATGTGGCAAACAAGGGTTAGCTCAAGTCATAATTCCCTGTTTAAATTAGGATTTGCTGTAAAGTGTATACTTGCAATTTCCTCCATTTTTACAAAAGGCAGAAGGAAATTTGAATGTATTGTAGAAGAGGGGGGGAAACTACTCTTTACATAAATATGAAAACAATCATAAGGAAAAGGAAAGAAATAGCATGAAGAAAGATTAGGTCAAGAGGAGGAACAATTTTTGTTACATTTATATCCCGTATTTCCTCAAGAGCAGGATATAGCATTTTCTTCTTCAGTTTAACTCTACAAGGTAGATAATGACTAGACCAATTATCCCCAGCAAGTTTTCACTCTGATCTCCACAGTATTAGTCAACACCTTAACTATTGCACCATGCTGCACCTGATTCTTAGGTTTTCCTTTTATTAAAATTTTTATCAAAGAGTTTTACACAATAAGAAAAACAACACAGTTTTAAGAAAGAAAGAAAATAGTGAATAAAGAGAAAAGAAAATATTTTCAGCAAAAAGTATATAAAATGAGAGCCAACCCCTCTTGCTAATAATACTGATGATGGCCCTTAGTTTGGTAATAAAACGTCTCCAAGAAAACTACCAAGTTCAGAGAACACCAAGGACCCAACAGGTCAACCCTCAGCTACAAATATTTCTTCTATCAGTAATTTCTTCCTACTCTTTTTTTCAGTACCTCCAGCATGGAGCATAACAAATGACCCAGCTTTCAGTCGCAAGCCGCGCTGTGCCCAATTAGATCGAATGCAACACTGCAGCTGTGAAGCGGGCTTCCATATGAGTGGCACTACAGAAGACAGTATTTGCCAGGGTAAGAGATCATTTGAATGATACACTTGAACAGAAAAAGATCCTGCTGTTCCTGCTTCCAGATCAGTTTAACCCCAGTTTCAACATCAAAATCTACTATTGGTAGCACTACTATGTCATCTCTGTATTTCACACCTGGCCCTGACCAGAAAACCAGCATCATTACAGATACATGTATTTTGAATTTTTAACATCAGGAGCTGGTTGCTTATACAATTTTCATCTACTCAGTTTTGCTCCAATTTTTAAAAGCAATAGCTGATGGCTAAATCATGGTTACACTTACCTCTCCTCCCCCTAGCAATATGAATTGCATTTTCTTTGATATCAGTAGCAGTTATATTCCAGGAACATTTCTCACTCTTCTTGCTAGCTCAGCTACATAGTGATGCGTTTTGTTCCTGCAAGAATGTAATGTCAGTTTCTTTCCTGGCAGATGTGAATGAATGTGAAATGTACAAGCTGGAGGGAGCCCCTCGTCTGTGTATGCATGCTTGCATCAACACACCTGGCTCGTACCACTGCTCCTGCCCACCTGGTTACAAGCTCTTCAATGACGGGAAAAACTGTGAAGGTGACATAGAACTTTATTTTTTACTAAATAATGGAACAGATGGCATTTAATAGAAGCTACATAACTTTCCTCCCCAAACGTAGGCTTTGTGCAGCATGTCATGCTGCAAATATGAAACGTGCTAGAATTTGCGTTTTCTTTTGCTTTGGCATAAAACCTGTTATAAGGCTTTTACTACCTGGAAATCATCCTTTATAGTTTAATGTTTCATAAGACCCAAGGTAGTACAGGTAGTCTTTGACTCATGATCCCAGTTGAACCCCAAATTTCCCATTGCTAAGCAAAGTGAGTTTTGCCCCATTTCCCAACCTTTTTGACCACTGTCATTAAGCAAATCACTGCAGTTGTTAAGTGAATTTAGCTTTCCCCCATTGACTTTGCTTGTTGAAAGCCAGTTGGGAAGGTTACAAGTCCTAAGTGAATTTCCCATTTAGGAGTCTATCCCTATGGATTCACTCTTGTTTCATCAACTTTCTCTTTCCTAGGATATCTCACTTCTATTAAATCACTATGGCTAGGAAGAAACCTAAATTCCTTCCCTTCTTACTTCTGCTCCATTCTCATCTTTGCCTTGGATTGGGCCCTTGTAGTTACTCCCAATATTTTAGCCGCCTCCTCCTTTTCTGAGTTCAACCTTAAGTGGAAAATCAGTTCCAATCACTAGATTGCATGGCAAATTATGGAGAACTGCTACCATAATTACATGGTCTTTTTCCTGTGGCCTTGGACTTTAACCAATGTTATTATCCCAGTTTGCCCAAACTCAGTTGTAAGAGGCTCTTTCCCCATAGATGCTGTCTTCTTGACTTAATGATTTAGCAATGTTCATCTACTCCACAGTATCTACTATACTAAGCCTCTCACAATAAATCCATTAACCTTTGCTGGGATCATATTTTTCTTCCCAGTGACGCTTGCATTACTGCAGCCATTCCTTGTATAGTTTCTGGACAAACAGCCACTTTTCCCACAGTTGAAATAATTATGAAGGCCTTCCTGGAAATTGGGTAGAAGCTAAAGACTTCTTTATTCCTCCTACCTTTCTCTCTACTAGTTCCTTAAAGTTCTTAAATTCTAGAACAGGCTTTCCTATTCTCCTCTCTCCTTCTGCATCTTCCCTTCCAATATCCTCTGACTTGTGTTGCCTGTAGTCCTAAACTAGTTCAATCGCCTTTTGATGGACTCTGGGCTGTGTAGTTGCCCCAAAAACATTAATTTGATATTAAGTACTTGTAGAAAGTGTTCTAAACTTAGCTCTCTACCACTCTCTCCTTGCTTACTTTGTCTGGCCTCAGTCATTTCCTTCCTAGGTCTTCCAATCAAGCCCACAACTCATGAACTCCTTCATGTTTGTCTTAGGGTGTAATTTCTAAGCTCCACCTATAGGGAATGACATCATATTTGTATAGAATTATTCCTTTGGCATGAGAGTAATCCTCTTGCTGGAAGACTACTATAAGGTTGTCAAGAGTCTTTCCTGTTAAACATGGGGCTGATCACCCATTCACTTTCAGACCACTTGCAAGAGGTAGCCACTCTTTTGAACATGGCTAAATAGGGCATGTCTTCTTCCTCTGACAACTTGGGGTTTTTAATATCTTTGACCACCTCCACTCTCTATAGACTTTACACACTGTAGGGCTGAGTATGCCTCTTCTAGTGATTGTATCCCTTTAAGCAGGTCTATCAACCTCCTAATCTCTTTTCTTGCTTCTCTTTCACTTTCCCATTCCAATCTATCTTTCCTTTCTTTCTCCCTCTAAAGCATCTCCCTTTTTAAAATGAATCCCAGCCTTTCCTCTGCTGCTGCCTTATTGATTCTGTAATATTGGCCTTAGTATCTCTGCCTAGTCCCATTTCAGGCTGGTCTACCATTTGTTTTGACTTTACAACAGGTCTAGGATGGAGACCTGTCTCTGCCACAGTAGCAGTCTCTTCTAAGGGAGAATCTGTCCCTTCTGCCTTTTCCATATCTTTTTATTTGTTGTAGGCTCAGGTAAGAGACTTGGTTTCTGCAGTCAGGATGCTGGTTAATGCTTGCAAAGTTTGAGCAGAGTAAGAGCCAATACTTTTACCTTTGCAGCATTCTTTTTTTAGCCAAAGTTTATTTTTTCACGGAAGTGTTTAAAACCCTTCGAGTCTAAGCCACCTTCACTTGTGGGCTTACCACCTTCTGTCAAAGGCCCACTTTTTATGAATATCCCACTTTTGGGATATCCCACCTTCTTTGGATATCCCATTGCTACAACCACTTTATCACAGGTTCTTTTACCTATACCCCAGTTAGTGGGCTCCAAAATCCAAGAGTCAATACAACCACACCTGGTAACACATACAGACAAGTTTTCAAAGTCTAGTTGTCAATGCTCACATACTCCACTCCTTCCCCTTCTACTACACCTCCTTCTACCATTTCAGTTACTACTCCAAGTCCTATTGCTGAAGAGAATTAGCTTTTTCTATCTGGGTTATGTTGCTTCACAAACACACACCTCCTTCTCTCTCTCTCAAATACCGGGAACTGCCGCTCTGCTCAGCTTTTATAACCAACAGCTGCTGAGCTGGCTAAGAAGAGGGCTTAATTTAAAGAGACAGGACTACAGTAGAACAGCTTCTGGCCATTTTGCAGGCAGGCTGTTGTCTCACAAGGTTGAACCCCAAGTGGGATATAAACCATATCAAGAATGAAAGAAGGGCTGCAACCTCCATAAAAACCTTTTCCATCTTGACTTTCCACTATTATAGTTTGCAGTCATCTGTGCATTCCTGCATTTTGATGTGGATTTGATGCCTAATTAAAATACAACAGTTTGGGCATCAGATTTCCCATAGATAAGACATTTGTGATGCACCATCATGTGAAATGCTAGCTGTGAATGCTGACAGAAGAATTCCCCCAAATAAAATATTTGTTATACTGCAGTTAAGGTATGTGGGAAGGTATGGTGGTGAGGTACCAAGAACTGGCTCAGTCCAAAAAGGGACATTGAACCATGAAGTATGTGCTCTGTCCCTGGGCTGCTGTAGAAAATTGACTTCAAATGATGACAAAAATGAGTTAATCTTAGTGTTGATTTAGTTTCTTCCTTTAAATGAGACTTAGGAGAAAGGCCTGAATTTAACCAGCTTTAAAGTTCTTAGCAATCACTTGAGAAAGCCATTTTAATTTATAAGCTTTCCTTGGTAAAGGATTTTTACAGTAGCAACAAAAAGTGTTGAGAGGAAACATAAATGGACACAGACGGCTAAAAACTGAATTGTGATATGATATGAGTTCCAGCAGAGAAGTACCTTCATCTTACATTAAAATAGAGTTAGCTTGAGAGATCAGTAAAATGACCCACTGGGTAGAAAAAGTGAAGAAGGAACATTTCTTCCCTTTTTATCATAATACTGTACAAGAGCTGAATTATCTCCTAGAATTGTGTCATAAAGGTTTTGGGATGGATAAAAGAAATACATATGTTACATACGAAAAAGTTAAATAAAGACATTCTCTGCTATCCATTGGTGCTTTAATAAGTTACTTGAGTAACTATATACATCTGTTCCTCTGCTTATGTTCTCGAAAAGACATCAGGCTCAGTGGTGGGATTCAAATTTTTTTACTACCAGTTCTGTGGCCATGGCTTGGTGGGCATGACATGGCTTGGAGGGCGTGGCTTGGTGGGGCATGGCAGGGTAAGTATGCTGTAAAATTTCCATTCCCTCCCCACTCCAGAGGAAGGTTACTGCAAAATCCCCATTTCCTCCTGATCAGCTGGGACTCAGGAGGCAGAGAACATATAGGGGTGGGGCCAGTCAGAGGTGGTAGTTACTGGTTCTCCGAACTATTCAAAATTTCTGCTACCAGTTCTCCAGAACTGGTCAAAACCTGTTGAATACCTCTGATCAGGCTGCCTACTGGCTGAACAAAACACCAGCCAGGTTTTTCTTATATTCATTCTCTCATGCATTGAAACATTCCCACGGTGTCATCACTTTGTACACATAACATCCAACTGTCTCAATCTGCTTTTTCCTATGTACATGTATGCCTACATCATGTATAATAAGATTGTACTTGCTTTGAAAATTGGTTGAAAAGTGCTTTGGATTTCATACTACAGGAGACCATGGGAGGTTAAAAAGGTCAAGATGCCATCTGTTATCATACAAAGATCCACTCTTTTTTTTACATACTTCATGTAAATGACATGTAAAAAGCTGTCAGCTTGATTTTCTTTTTAATGCTCCTGCTCCATGTAAGTCTGAATGTCACATCTTCCTTTTTATTAAGAAAGCATCTTTATTCCTAAGAATACCTTGAATGCCCAGCCATTCTCAAAACTAAAATGGTGGATGGTCACAGCATGATGAGATGGAACAATATTCATCTTCTAAAAAAAACCCACGAGATCGCTTCCGGCCGCCGGGGGTGTCAGATGAGTCTCTGACTCGTCTGCCGCTTGTTTTCCTGGCGGCCCCTTTGGGGGCTAGGGGGCTCTGCAAAAGGGCCCCCCACCGCACGGGTGGCCTGCGGGGACCTTCACCCAGGCATTGTGTCGGGTGGGGGTCGGGCATTCAATCGTGAGAAACATAAGGTCTTATACTTA
>JAPKID020004310.1:0-11757 GCA_026931265.2 Tropidonophis doriae
TTTATTGTTTCCCTGTACGCCGCCCCGAGTCCCTTTGGGGAGATGGGTGCGGGATATAAATTTAATAAAATAAAAAATAAAAATAAAATAAATTAGATAGTACTGTATTTTATAAGACAGAGTTATTTGGCAGCTGTCAAATATTGATAACATTAATAAAGAGAAAAATGATATGTAAATAATAGACCAAAAGAAATGCAAAGGACAGCAGAATGATCACAAAAGCATAAGATTTCCCCATTTTTGCTTTATAAAAGCAGGTATGATAGCCAAAATAACTCAAAATAACATTTTTATAAATCCCAATTAGCAAGCAATTGTACAATATAACCTTTTCGGTTTGGAGGATTAATTAGATTAAATTATGTGGTTAGGTTATTTTCAGAAATATGTCTTTAACATCCCTTTATACATAACTTCATTTATTTTCTGCTCTGTATATATGCATATAGAGGAAAACTGTAACCACGTTACAGTGAAAATAAATGCAGTCTTTTTGCATTTTTATTTTTATGGATTCTAAATTACATAATAAGGCAGAACAATAGCATCTATTGTTTACAAACATAATAGCATATTAAAAGTTTTTAAAATTATTATTTATAGGAACCTGCCTCATCAGACTCAGATTCCTCAGCAGCAAACAGAAGGTGATTTTTATGTTTTTTAAATAAAAATAAATGAGCCGGGTTATAAAGAAATGAAATATACACAAAATGGAAATAGTATGGAGCCATACAAAATATTGTGTTTCAGAATTTCTGACAACCGCATTTCAGACTAACTAATGTTCAGATTAAACAACATCTGAAACAAAAGAGTTGTTTCTTCCTAGTTTGGTTAAACGAAACACAAAAATTGTTTTGGATGCTCTATTTCTGGAAAATAATGAGATTCAAAACAACTGTTCTCTACTGATCTGTAGAATACCCAGTTCTAGGAGCCATGTTGGTTATTAAGTTCACAGCAGCAATAACAGTAATAGCAATAACTCAATACATTGCTGATATCTTGTTGAGTTTAGCTGTGAATATCACTCTGTTGATTATGGAGGTTCCATGTTGATTATGGAGGTTCCAAAATATATTTGAACATGAAAGCACTTACATATACAAAGGCTCTAGAATCTCAACCCCAAGAGGAATTAAGAATGCACATATATTGAATCACCTAAGTAGTAGGTTAACCAAAGCAATCAGTACTGTACTTATTGTGTTCTCATGTCTTATCTGTGAACATAGTACATATGCATAAACACACACCTTTAATACGATTTCAACATTATATTAGCTTATCATTTGAAAACCACAGGACATTAATTTATCAACTCCAATTTTCATTCAAGAATCTGTACAAGAAACAGCAGTAGCATATATTCTGAGCCGCCAAAGCAAAGTATGATAGAAAAAACAATCCGCTTTTTATTCAGCCTGGGCTGTCTGGTCTGCTAATGGCCAGAACAATCTCCCCTTTGAAGAAAAAGCCCAGTCTAGTCTAGTCAAGATCCTTGTAGCAATTTCTTCTTTTGTAGTTCATCCTTTAGTCATTATCTGTTTTAAGGATGATTAAATCAAAGAATGATTCCTTGCCTTGCACTCTGTAATGCCTGTTTTTCTCCAAAGTTCCAGCCAGATCACCTCACCATCCAAATTAAATCAGGACAAATAAAGACAAAACTATTTCCTTTCTGTTGGTCCAAACTGAAGCTTTCAAAACATGTAACACTTTAACACCCAAAAGAAAGATAGCATCATGTCTAACTGTACAGCTAGAACAGAAGAGAACACTTGTGGTAGACTGTAACATTTTGGGTCCGCATCCAGATTCAACCAGTCCTGCCCTATATTCTGTGTGCAACAGAAGTATATGTTTCAGTTCACCAACAGAGAATCTAAAATGGGCTACACATTGCATGAATACATTATGAAGATGATTTTGCAGATCGCTATTACTGTACAGACTTATTACAATCTTTTAAAAAAAATTTAATATAGGATTAGTTCTTGGACCATCATTCAGAGCAGAATGAATAGAGATGGGGAGATTTGCATTACTGTTAATTATCAAAATGCATTTAAATACAGTTATGTTAAAAGATAGAATTGTTGGTTGTTTCTAATGTCTGCCTAAAAATTGGAGGCAGGCAATAAATTAGCTTTGGGCTAATAGGAATTATTTTATTTTATTTTAAACTTGGAGGTTTATCTGAACCATTTCAGATCAGGTATGACTTGCCAAAGCCAAAACCTGAAACACTTGATTTTTCAAGGATTTGGACAAAATAAAATTCAGATGGATCCAATATTTGTGTAAATCACTTGGTCTTTTGTCTTTGCATGGCCCAGCTGTCATATTCCATATGTCCTTTCCTGCCTGAGCTGCTGCCAATGTCTTACCAATCCCCATCCCACTACAACCCTCCCTCCCTTCTTTCAGCTGCACAGAATGTCCAAATATGGCATATATTCCATCAGCTTGCTCATTCCTTTGATCTTCTCAATGCCTTCCCTTTTCTCCCTCCCCATATCTTGTGAACTACTGTTATGGGATTTCTATTGGTTCTTCCTCTGGAACAAGAGAGCTCCATTTCATCTTACGCATGAAAGAAAACATCCCAATTTTGGTCTGGGAAAACTACCTAAATCCAGCTGTGCTTAAGTAAAGGTTTATGTGAAACATTTTGCACATACTTCATAAATGGAAAAAACTAGATAGAAGATTCACCTAGAAAGAAGATAATTGAGAGCAGCATTTTAAAAAGTAATTTATGCTAATCTTTTATACAATATAATCCATTTCATACAGCCGATGTGCTTGGTAATCAAGTGTCAGATACTTCATGATAAATTGATGTTAAACTCAAAAAAACTATGCTACTGTAAAGTGTTCATCAGTCTTCAAGGTATCACAACACTCTAGTTTCTGCTGCAAAAAAATTTCAAGGCCACTTGTTAGGGGTAAAAAAAACCCCAACATTAGGATAATTATCCTAACACCACCCCCTGGAAATTTATGATAGAAATTCATTTGTGGGAGAATTGTATTCAATTTATTTATTTTTATTACTGCTTTCGGGGACTAAAGGAGAATTCCGCATGACAACATTTCAAAGATTGGAGGCAAGTATTACATCAGTATCACTTTCTACCTGGTGAAAAACAGTGATAGAAGAAGAATTTAAGCTCTTGTGTTGCTAATCTAATTTCCAGCAATTGCAGGCAGCATGACCAGTAATAAGAGGTGCTGGGAATCATAATTCAGGAATACCTAAAGCAGTGGTTCTCAACCTTCCCAATGCCGCGACCTTTAATACAGTTCCTCATGTTGTGGTGACCCCCAAACATAAAATTGGTGTCTCAGTTCCTAAGACCATCAAAAATATGTGTTTGTCAATGGTCTGAGGTGACCCGTGTGAAAGAGGTCCTGACCCACAAGTTGAGAACCACTACCTAAAGAGTTACAAATTTAATCCTTGTTTATTTAACCTTATTGTCTTTATTTGTAGGCATTCCAGATAGTTACTATTTTAGCTTCATGCAGAACAAGTTCAATATATTGCTTATTAAATCTGATCCAGATTCATCACTATTATCATATTGTTTTAAATTATATCAACTTCTGAAATCTAATACACTTATCAATTGTCATTTCCAGGTAAATGGTATCCCTGAGGAAAGAAAATTTACAGAAGCAATTAATTTGTAATTAAATCAAACACCAATACAAGATTTCATTTTCTTATTTGCTCCATTGACACATGAATGTTTCTAATGCATGCCTAGAGAATATTCTGATGTCAAATATCATTTCCATATTGTTACATGTACTGTATCTTTTTATACTTTGTATATTTTCAACAAAATTGTAAAATACTAATTTTTATATCAGTTAATTAAAACATTTATAAGGCACTCAGCTATTCATTATTTCAATTAGGTATTGTTAAAAGTATTCTTCTTTTGTACTATATAAAATGTCCCAGTATTCATGTTAAGGTTTTGTTAGTTTTGTTGGAAAACTAAAAGGCAAAGTTAAAGCATGTTCCATTTTAATTTAATGGAGTCATTTTGCAGGAAATTTTGAACTAAGTGTAATTCTTTTTCTGCCATGCTTTGTATATGGAAATTGTTAAATCAGAAAGTCAGCAATGCTAGATGTTAATTAAGAATATATTCCATTCTTAGCACTAATCTTGATTTCCTGTGCTATTATTCCATACTGTATTTTTAGAATGAAAATGGACTTTAGCATTATTTTTCATTACTCCAGCTACATCTAGTTTAATGAAGATTTTTTTAATTGCAATTTGCTAAATATTTCTAATGACCTCTCCCCAAATGAAAATGTATTACATATTCTTCCATTGTATATTCTAAATAAATTGGAGATTCTGAATAGTGAATGAGTTGATTTTGTCCAATAAGATACTGATGGTGCTGCCCTTGAACACCTAAGCACTCATCCACACCCAGCGAGGCCCCATCTTTAAACCTTGTGACACCTTAGGAAGAAATGTTTTTGCATTCTAGGAACTTGCCTTATTCTCATGTAGTTTCTTCATCAAATTTTAGAGATATTCTTTAATATTCAATTGTTGCAGTTTCCTACTAGCAATGGGCATCTAATTGCTAAACAAATTTGATCTGCTGAGTAAAGGATTCTGGAATAGATCAATAACTATTCCAAAAATTACAGGTGAATGGTGAGGGTAAATTCTCTTGAAATCCCTTGAAAATGCAGTTATAAAAAAGGGATGTTGAAAATTGGCAATTAGGAGATGCAAATAATAAAGTGAAGAAAAATATACCACTGCTGATTTAAGAAAGATGGATCAAGAAATGAAGATCCACAACTGAGATATACACTATTAATTAATGAATTTATTTATTAAATGCTGCACATCTCACCTAGACCTTACAACATTAAAAAAATACAAAAACATGAATATAATAAAAAAATTAAGCACTATAAAAGTATAAATTAGCAACTATACTTAAAAGATGGGGGATGAGGGGAGGTGGGATCTGTTGTTAATTTATCAATCCATCTCCCGTGTGGTGCTCCCCCCATTGGAATCTCCCGGGCAAACTGACAGAGCCAGGTTTTCCAGCTCTTGGCATCCCAGAAAGCTTGAAGATTACTTTGTATTTAAGGAGGCAATTGGCCTCAATATAGTGACTGGGCAGCCATTTAGCCATCTTATCCTGTGATGAATTTTACTAAGGATTGTTAACCACCACACAAAGCAATGGCAACATCATAAAATTTGTGATGAAAAAACAACAACCATTCATTCACTCTCAGTCCTAAGATCTGGGAATGTCACATGAGGATTTGTTGAAGAATGTGAAATGATGCTTTATTCTTTGTTAAAGAAGGATTTAGTTTCTAAAGCAGTTCTCAATGGGTGAAAGTAGAGCTATCTTTCTATGTTGCTGTGGGGATGTAGTTTAATATTTACATAAAACTTTCTAACAGCCATTTAGTTTTTCAACCAAATTTAAGCAACAAGGTTTTGTGCAATTTGTGTTTGTATAATACACTCCTCATATTCCTATAGCTATGAGGAACAAAGGAGTTTTGTTTTCTACACATGCAACATTCAAGATACTTCAAACTTCCAACATAATATTCAAACAATGTCAATTTTTTGTGTAGCATAACCCAATTGAAACATTGTATCAAAATGAAGCTTCTTACTGTGTTTTTTACTCGCTAGTTTTTCTATGAAGGGATTGCAATTCAAGGTTATTTCCTTTTCTGCAAATCTGATATACAGTAATTTTAAATTATAAACAGCAAAACATTAATGAAGTCCTATTTTTTACTGGAGCCTTTTATGAAAGGATTATTTTAACAATACATTTGCAATATTTTATATACGAATTGTACGAGTGATATTATAGTATTTTCATGTATTTTATGTCATAGTATAAACCAGGGATTTTTAAAAAAAACTTCATGTTTTTTTTTTAAAAAAAGACACATATACACATAACACTCCTTTACTTAACTGATGGTCTTTTAGTACAAAAATAAGCACTTACACCACATTTATTTAAACCTTAAATTACTTCATATTTTTCACATAACTTTGAAATATATTCTTTAAAAAATATATAGCAAACAAGTGCAATATTTCAAACTTAAAAAATAATCTTTAACCAAATCTGTACAACAGATAAATAAAATATCTATAGTACTCAGATTATAACATAACAAAATACTCCCAACCTAACAAAAATTCTCACTGGATCTCATTTGTACATTCAACTCCTGACTTGCCAGCAACATTACATGTTAAACAAAACTGAAAAAAAATGCAAATCATTAATGGTAAAACAGAACTTTTCACACCTGTTGAAATAAATGGTCAGATAAACACAGGACTTACACAAGAAGCCAATGTAACAAACATTTAACAGTTTGAAACCTATTATTATTCCTATTATTATTTAGTGGGATTTCCTTTTCTCCTTTCCCATTGTTTAGTATAATCTATTTCAAAGGGAATTAAGAGTTCCTAATTTATTACATCAAAACACACTAATAAATAAAAAGCCCTATAATTGCACATATGCATAGAAAACAATACTGTCTATTCATTCTTCAAGTGCTAAAACTGGATGCAACGTGCAGACATATTAGGGACATGTTGCAACTGATACCAAAACTAAGTCCCCAATGAACATACCATAAACGTACCTCCTAAGGTGTTAATTTTTTTTAAAGGCAGACATTTCTTTGTCATAAAACTTTCCCCAAGTACCTCAAAATGCTCTTCAGTTTTCAATGCCCCAAAATGTAAAAAAAAAAATGTAGATTACACACACCATTTCACCACAAACCTCCAGTTCTCAAACTTAGTGCTGAAGCTGATACCGATAGAAAGCCAATGAGGGATAGGTTTTAACAATTCTGAATGAAATTTTAATGTGAATATGCATCTTAGAATCTACATACTCCACAAAAATGTTAGTGTACTGGATAACACTTAATAAGCTTATTTTGACTACAAATTGCCCAGGAATACACTCCAAGTTGCCAGAATTAAATATCAGAATTGGTATATTCCACTTAATTTTTTCAGATTAAGTCACACTATTTCTTTCAAATTCAATTACTATGTACAGTATTAAACATCTGCACAGCATGCTTAGGAATAGGAACAGAAATACTACTATGAGAATATAGCCAAATATTAATGGAAATTGAAGGGCATATGTAAAACATAATGAAGCATTTTGTATTTTAAAACTTTATAATACTATTCCTGAACTACCTGTTTTGCATGGGGTTGTGCATGATTAATTAAAAAAAATACAACAGCTTCATAGCCCTTTTAAAACAGTGATTGGTAAAATAGCTTTGAAATTCCTATATTGAGGAGGTAATTTTTTTGTCCTTCTCATGCAGTCCATGCAAATTCTGAATAAAAAAACTTTCTCTCAGCCAAAAAGTAATTCTTACAGAAATGATAGAACAATTACAGCTAAATGCCCAACTTCTTTGAAGAAGTGTGTCAGATAAAAGTATCTGGTTTCAATGAAATTCTTTTCATGAAAAAAAGAAAAACTGAAGTAAAATATAAGTCAGCAGTATACCAAAAAGGAGAAGTCAGAGGAAAATCATAGGAAATATTAAATTTCCAATTAACATTTGAAACTAAAGAGACTTGAAAATACTGATTAAAAATAAATAGTGGAAGAAAAATAAGACTGCTCAAAATATTCAAAATGAATGTCAATTGCTGAAGAGAAATTGCTGAAGATCTACTGAACTGAAATGCAGTTTGTAAACATTAAGATTATATTTCAGTGTCTTTTTATCCCTCAGTTCTTGAGAACTTCCCCAGAAATAATACATATACTCAGATATTTAAAATAAATCACTACAGACATTTTGTTCCTAGATGCTATGCGGTACTCTGTTGAAGCCTTATGGTCATCAATGATTTCTCTATGTGATTCCAGGAATTCAAAATGCCATGAAGAGGTTGGTTATGTAATTTGTTGCAGCATAAGCAGTTTTGTTTTTCCATACAGTGAATATAAATAATTATTAATCATTTTAAGAAATGCTTCCAGAAAAAAGTCTTAAATGCCTTTAGCTGAGCTCATTTTGCTCAATTGTTACATTAATTTTAGAAAGATTTGTAAACAGAATAATCCTCCAGCAGAAAAATCATTTTTTTTCTCCCCATACAGTTATATATAATGCATTCCTATTTTCCTGAATGGATGTTATCCTTAGGCAACATATACATGTTTAGTGTATTTCCTATGTTTCTTTTTCTTGTGCTCCCAGGAATAGAAACAGAGTTGAGGGAGTATGTAATTCCAGCTGATTTTCATTTATTCAGGAGATATAAATGAAGCAGAAGCAATGACTGAAGGATTATGTGGAAGTTAACACCTTCACTGTTTTTGAAAAGATGATAAAAAAAGAAATCCGGAAAAACAACAACATGCCCATATTAACCTTTTCAGCAGCATTACATTATCTTTTGGAACAACAATCTGTGCAAGATCGTTTGTGATCTGGGAAATTTCATGAGCAACACAGACAAATATAAAAGTGCTGACAATAATATTGAGCATAGGGGTTCCTGGAATAAGGACCAAGATTCCTTTTGTATCTGCTGCCAGCCAAATGTGATACTGACATATGAAGAGCTGGAAAGAAAATATAACAAGAATTAGAACTATGGGATTCTGTAAGACATTTGAACATATGGACTGTTACTATATACTGTAAGTTTAGTGAAACATGATGTCTATAGCAGTAAAGCATCATTATTAAGCTACCAACTGATGAAGAAGTAAACTCCCTCTAGTAAGGGTTGGTGACTTTTATTCAAGCTGGAATATAAATTACTTTCTTTATTCACAGTGAATATCAAATCTAAATTGTTTTGTACAAATGGGGGGCGGATCATAATTTCACCACTGCGTAGTGGCACAGTACTTAGAGTGCGGTATTACAGGCTAACTCTGTTGATTGATTGCCAGCAGTTTGATCCTGACTGGTGCAAAGTTGATTCAGCCTTCCATCCTTTCAAAGTTGGTAAAATGAGGATTCAGATTGTTGAGGGTAATATGCGGACTCTAAACTGCTAGGAGAGGGCTGTAAAGCATTGTGAAGCTGTAAATAAGTCTAAGTGGTATTGTTTTTGTTGTATATTCTGTCAATGCAACCCAATAATGTTCTCTTCTGCAATTTTCGTTTGTTGCAATGACTGAATTAAACATCAGTCAAGTCATTCAAGAGGCTTAGATGCCTAAGGGTAGATTTTTAACATGAGTATCCTAGTGGTACTCATGTTAAACTGCTACATAAGACTCATTTCAAAACTGTTCATCTTTGCACTTGTCCATGTGGGTTACAAGCCTGATGGTTATAATTCATCTTTAGAATAAATATCGGGTCAAAACAATGGGATGAGACGCCAGGTAAAGAAACATGTATTTTCATTTAATTCTATTTAACTTTACTTCGGTTTGCACCCCATTAAAAATTACAATTCAGAAGGAGTATTTTAAAGTCAACACAATCCAGATTTTGGAAGGCTCACATGCTGTCTATGTGATGCTTTATTTATGAGTTCTTTTTACACCAAATTTAGATGTTTCAGTTTTAAAACTAGAACTATGTGATGCTACTTGCCTCAAGAGAAATTCTGCCAAACCATGCAAAAAATGAACTATATACTGAACGAGCATAGCCAGGTATATTCCTAATTAGGATAAAAGCTAAAATCTGAAAGACAAAAACAAAGTACCATGTAAAAAAATATAGTCAGTTTATGCTATGCATTTAGTTTGCACAACCAACTGATGGTTGTAATAATTTCAAATTCTGTTAACATGAAAATTACTAAGGAATAAGCAAACTTATAAATTTTATCATATACAAAAATGACAACCTATACCTGAATACATTTACAAATACTTTCCTCAAAAATGAGGATCTATTAGTCATAAGTTGAGTAACAACAAATTGCTGAGCTAAATTCAGGTCAAAGTGAGCTCAGCACACAGTAAACAATTTCTGCTCTAACGGTAGCATATATTGCTATTAAAGGACTGCAAATGTCTATATGCATATGCATGATTATCATGCTAGAGTAGAATAAAAGCTTCTTGAAGCTTTCATATGATACAAAAAAGAAATTTGGAACAAAGATTTACTAGATATTCTAAAGAATTCTATTCCAATGTCTACCAGGTGTAATTCGAAAGAGAAAAAAAGTCTTAAATCCAAAATATTTTTCTGTACAGTTTGTTGGAGACTGAAAGCAGGGATATGTACTTTTTCATTTTACTCTCAAAATATTTCATTTAGGACTACATCAATACTGGCATTATGGATATGGTATGTGCTTTTCTAAAAGTACATTAATCACAGATAGTATTCCAGATTATAATTTTGCAGAGCAACATGAAGAATGTAAAAAATGCCCATACTGACGTGCTCTTTGGAATAAATGTAAAATTTCATGAGAAAACACTGAATATTCCATTGCTAAAATGTCCCATTTTGCACAACTCTGATTAGAAGTATTTAAGTGGTAGAATCCATAGTTTATGGTAAAATTAATCAGAAATGCCTGCTATAAATATGTATAATAGCTATATATTCCACTGTGGCAGTCCCAACCTTTCTGGCTCCAAAGCATCCATGGGAAAGGGATGGGTTTCATGCAAGCTAACTCCCATGCATGCACAAATAAAATTTGGTGTGCTTGGCAGCCATTTGCATGGTCTGGTTCCCAATGGATTGCAGATTAGTATCATCTGTAGCCCAATGGTTTGGGACTCCTGCTCCACTAATCAACAAAATGCTTAATTATTGTGGTAATTAATTTGGCTCTTCTCTCTTCTTTGTGAATACAAGTTCAAATTTTCTTTACAAAATATAATACTTTGTGCTTAAATCATAGATGTGGCAGAGAATATAATTACCTGCACAACTGAAACAGAAGGATGCATTTCATTGCATTCAGTTTTATTCTTACAACTACTTGCCCAGATGGAATATGTCTATAAATATAAAAAAAAGTTATGAGTCAAATAAAACAATTATTTTTTCACCTAGTTATAAAATAGATATTGATTCAGCCATAAGATAACTATCCTTGTAATCATTCAAATTTAAAACACCATTTGCCCCTTCCAAGGCAAGTCTATATAAGTTTCTATTAGCAGACAGTCTTGGTCACATATCACTTAGGCCTCCAATTTAATAAATAATAGTATTTAGCCATTACAGTTTAGAAACGTACCAGAAAAAACACTACTGAAATAAATAAGAAAATATTTGAAACTTTGGTAGGAAAGAGTGGTTCTCCCTTTCCTTCTGAGAGGACCTGTCGTTTCTGAAAAGTTAGATAAATGAAAGCAAACAACATTCCATGGAAAACAACCTGTAAGAGAAAAGAATATTGCTTTATCTCAGCATTTAGCAAACATTAATTTAACATTACAGTTGGAACAATATTAAATTTCTATTCCTTTTAAAAAATTTATTTTGCTTTGAAACTGAAATTATAGTTTAAACATAATGAGAACATAGCTATGATAAGATCACATTATATATATATGTTATTTTTTAAGAACTGATTAAATTGTAAGAGGCCAGGATGGTACCATTTCAGGCTCATTAGCCCTCATCAGCTGGCCTCACTTACTGTTGTTGTTACTGGGATTTGAACCGGCACCCTTCAGCATATAGGCAAGCCTTCCCTATGCCTCGAGC
>JAPKID020004311.1:0-11756 GCA_026931265.2 Tropidonophis doriae
GTGGTGATGGCTGATAGCGAGTCTTAGTAGTGATTTGGCCATAACTTCAGACAGTGGCCTCCTAAAAAAATATTTTATTTAAGACAGCATCTCTACAAACAGCATCTGGGATGTAATGATATATCTTGAAATAATTCCAAAAGCTGGTTAATTAACCCTCTGTCAAAGATATGTTAAATAAAGCATTGTTTGATAATACCTGGTAAGTGGTCATATGATACCTCTGGCCAATAACTTAGGAACTTTGAAAATTAATCCATTGCTAACAAGAAAAATTATGGGAACGTGTAAAGCCAGCATCCCTTCTCTCTTAGAAGGTGTTAGATTAAGGTGCTATGTTGTCATCTTTATTTTAATTATTACAAACAAAATACAGATAAAGACTTACAGGTAAGAGTGATTTCCTATACATCGATGCAATCAGCAAAACTTGTTTCAGGAGTGGGTTGCTGTTGGCATTATTGCTGGTTCAGTGTGCACAAAATTTGTGCTTCACTCATGCACACAACAGATATGCGCTCTACGTGTGTGCACATTTGTGCATAAACATGCGCAAAACATTTACAAATGTAAAAAAATAAATTTTGTGCAATGAAAATAGTTCTGCGCAAAACTGAAAATCAAGATGGTGCCACCATAGGAGAACTGGTTCAGGGGCATGGCAGGCCTGTGTCGCTGCCAGTTCCAGCGACCCAGGCTGCCAAACCACTACCAGTTGAGCCGAAGTGGTCCGAATCGGTAGGAACCAACCACTGCCTTGCTTGCAATGCTTTCTAAGTACACATGTGGAGAAAGTAATAGTGCAAGTTTGTTAACTTAATGATATATTTTCCTAACTGGCTAAATCTTTTATGGGCTAAAGGAAATCCATACCACTATTTCCTGAGCAATCTTTCATAGTTCCATTACAGAAATATCAGAGTTCCTTCCAGTAGCACATGACAACTGGTAGTGATGACTAGGGTGCTTCTTGAAAACTCTACTGTCTGATGTGAAGGAAATACTAGGAAGGTATCAATTTAAGGATGTCGTGAATATTTTCAAACAGTTGTTTGTAAATTAGTTAATCTTACCACATAAGACCCAGATTGGAGGCACTTGGCATGTCAGGTCCAAAGAAGCCAGAGTTCTTCTCTGAGGAACTTACTGAATCACTTATGACAAAATAAAGTTCTCCAAGATGAGTGGGTAAAATCCTAGGACCATTTAGGAGCTTTTCCAGAAAATGAAAAGGAGGCAGATAGGAAATTCCAGCTGGCTGTATTGGATCTCTGGGCCAGAGATTCTTCATCCCAACAATAAGGCGATATGAGATGCATTCAAGGTTAAAACATCTTTTGTAACATCCCTGGGATTTCCAAGTGTACTTGCATTGAAAGAGTAACCATGTAACCCAAGATCACCAATCTGAACTTGGAGCTCTCAAAAATTACTATTCTTTAAATTGTAAAGGTGTCAAGCTTGTTGTTTAATGAATCACTCTAAACTGACAGACTAGCCTTCCATTTTTGAACCAGGCTCAAAAACAGTATCTGTGAGAAGAACCTTGGAGTCCTAGAAGATGATCACTTAAATATGAACCAGCAGGGTGTGGCAGCAGCCAATAAAGCAAATGCACAGAAGTATAGAATCAAAATCATCTGAAGTATTAGTACTGCATTATGAAACCTTAGTAAGACCACACCAGGAATACTGGATAGAAACTAATCAAGGAGAGAAGCAACCTGGAATTAAGGAGAAACTTCCTAACAGTGAGAACAACCAATAGCACTCTGTGCCCCATTTTGGGCCTGGATAGGCTCCTGTATCAATCTGTAAGGATGAAGGAGGGTGCATGCACAGGGGGCAGAGGAGCACAATGGGGGTTGCGTGTGCATGCATGGGGAGCAGGGTGCACGGGGGCAGAGGTTTGTGTGTGCATGTGTGTATGCGGGTGCCGCATGTGCATTGCATTATGGGTGTGGGCATGCGCATATGCTGTCAAGTGCACATATGTGTGCTTTTGGCACGCAATGACAAAAAGGTTAGCCATCACTGGTATAGGGTCTCCTATACCAGTGATGGCTAAGCAGGGGATTAGGCTAGAAGACCTCTAAGGTCCTATTCTGTTCTATTCCTCCAATTTTTGTACCTACTTTTTCGGGAAAAATTGGCTGGGTTTTTTGCCCTTTTTTGGCCTCCCACACACCCAGAAGCACTCTGAAAGCCCTCCCCCCCCCAACTGTTCATGCCTTTTATTTGAAAAAAAACGGGGCCATTTTCATGAAAAATGGGCTGTTTGGGGGAGGTTTGCAGAGTGCAAAAAGGTTTTTTTTTCCTTTTTGGAAAGCTATTTAACTGATGAAAATTACGTGGATCAAATGCTGTGCCAGCAGGAGCAAAGTTAGGTGCTGCAGATTGTCAGCACATAACAGCACATGAATAAGTACATGGATAAGTACACCTGGAAACATCTACCTACCTACCTAATCTCTCTCCCTGCCTACCTACTGTATTTCTCTCTCTATCCCTCTATCTATCTACCCACTTACCTACTGTCTCTTCCTACCTGCCTACTGTATTTCTTTCTCTCCCTCTATCTACCTACCTATTTTTTTTAAAAAATTGCCTCTTCAAAACCTTGGTGCGTCTTATACTCTGAAAAATATGGTAAGTGGAGGGAGTTAGTCCAATGCAGACTAGTCAGATCTTGGCTTTAGTTTCACTTGTGGTTCCTAGATTTATCTTGTATCATTCATTGCATACCAATTGTAAACCAAAATTTACAGATCTACCTTTTACAGTAAATACAGTCTGAGGTATAACTCCAGGTTCAGAAGTTGGATGTTGAAGTAATAGCTCCTCCTAGTGATGCATTTCGTCTCAGTTTGGAAGCAAAATGTCCAAAAAGAAAAAGGAGTTACATTCCCAGTGAAGCTTTTTCAATGCTCCTAAATTTCTGTTAAAAGGTATTACAAACTGAAACACGAAAAAAATGGGATATCATGATGGTTAGTTATTTGACACATGCTCTGTTCTATCTTCCGTGGCATTTTATTGCATTTCAGTTATTAATTAATCCATTGCCAAAATGTTTTTCAACAATACCTACGGTACTTGTTCTCTGTAAAATTTCATAAGGATCTACACTTTAATGTGATTGTAAAGTTTGAACTTCTTGTATTTCATTTCTCATTTCTCTCCAATCCAACATTTTTCTTCTACTTTTCTTATACCTCTCTGTATATACTGTATATAATCTGCCCCTGAGAATGACATCCATGCCTGTAATGATATGGTTTCGGCCCCACAAAAACCTCTATCATAATAACGGTTAGTTTGTAAAAAGCCACAGGTCTCTTGGTTGTATTTGAATTAAGAACTGTTTACACAAGCCTTCCTCAACCTGGTACTATCCAGATGTGCTGGGATTAACAAATTCCAGAATTTCCAGTCACCAAGCCATAAGACTCTGAAGAGACTGAGATCCGAGAACTTCCAGATCAAGTTTTTAATTGTGCAATTCTTCTGACTCACCCCGGGAATTTTACAGAGTCCTGATGATGATGCCTTCTACCTCCCTTATATGTTTTCACAGCTTCTTATGCAGTCTTTTTTTTTTGTCTCAGGAAAGGGAGGGAAAAGATGTTAAGTGAAAGGAAATCAGAGTCTTCTGTCTCCATCTGGCTGCATTTTGTTGTTGTGACTTTTCCCTACCTCACTGGGTGAGAATGGAATGCAAAGAAATAAAGAATCATTTCGCCTTCTTGTTCTTCTGAAAAGAAAATGGAATGTAAGCAAAGATGTTGAGCTGTATACTTCTATATTTTATACAGTGGAGGACACATTGCAACGAGAATGAAATCGAACATCTAAGGAGCTGTTTGATGTTGTAACCGATGATCTCACAGGCATTTACAAGGAGGGTTTTTTTTACAATCATTCATTCTGTTTGAAGTTATGAAAATGCTGTCAATGGTCCAATTAGCAAAGCCAAAAACAGGAACTCTCAGGATCTTTAAATCCCAAAAAGTAAAAGTAAAACTTTATTGAATTCACCATCTTGGAACTGAAGAAGCAAAACCAGCTCTGGTTTTCCCATGTGAATTCTCGCTTAATTAAACATTAACCCTTGAGTGTTCATATTGTCCAATGGTAAACTTTTTTTTTGTTATGGGAAAAGTCAATTTCTCCATTGAGCACCTGTAACAGTAACCTTGGCATTTTGCAGGCTTTCATGGTCTGAATGGCATCTTAGCATCCCAGTCCCTCCCTACACATTCCATCTCCTCCCTGCTTTTCATTGGCAAGTTGAATAGCGATAGAAACTAGAAGGCAATAATCTTGACAGTGCTGAAAAAAATGAATCAAGCAATAGCACAGACTAATATACTGCTTCATAGTGCTATACAGCACGAAGCAGTTTACAGAGTCAGCATATTGCTCCCAACAATCTGGGTCCACATTTTATAGACCTCAGAAGGTTGGAAGACTGAGTCACATTTACAAGTTTGCTTGAAGCTTTTAACTGTTGTAGCACCTCTGCAGTCACATGATCAAAATTCATGTACTTGACAGCCCATACATATTTATGACTGCAGGGGCAGTTAAGCTCTTCCCACCTGCCTATCTGCTTCCCATCTATATCATTTTGGCCCCCTGCTGCCCTATCTTGTAGGGTGGCAAGCAGCTCCAGAACTGTGCAACTCTGGAGCTGCTTGCTACAACATAGGAAACCACAGCCTGTCCCAGTAAGCATTCATTTACTCAGTTGCCTTCTCTTCTCAGCCCCATATGACCCTCCTCCAACCCAAGTCAACAAGTGCCAGCAAGCATTCATTTCCTCCCCAGCCCAACCCAGTAAACAAGCATCAAGCATTCATTTATTCCCCAGCCTGCTGCAGATAACAAATGAAGATTTAGAATTCTTGATGAACCAGTGGAGCTCATTCTGGGAGGTGGATGTGTCAGAAGCTTTAAAAGAAACTGAAGCAGAAAAAAGGAGCAAAAATTACTTTTCAAAGAGACAGATCTTAGTCTACCATACTCTAGAAAAGGTTCTCAGTCAAGGACCAGAACAAAAACAGGCAGCCCAGTTATCAGCTCATAAAATAAAATAGAATATGTACCAGAATTGGCTTGCTGATTGAATTCTCTAAATTTCCCTCGAGTTGCTGTTGTTGGCTGGGACTTTGCCCTTACCTCACAACCAGCGTTAAAGGAAAAACAGTAATAAATACAAAATGCCTGTAGAAATTCACTTGAGAGAAGAAAATGGTTCTTCCGTGTTTGATTTCCCTGTGTGCCATTTAATTTTTTAAAATTATATTTATTGGATTTATATGCTACTCCAAATTCTGTCAATATAAGGGACCCTGCATCTCTATAAATCAGAGTAAAAAAATAACACTATCAGAAAATTGCAGTATAAACTCACACATACCGGGAATATCAGTTATGATAGATAATTGCTTCAAAGCCATGGGTGTCAAACTGGGGGCCCACAGGCCAGATGTGTCACACACAGGCCACACCCACCCCAGCTCCATGAAGGGAAAAATCTCATGATACATCACGTGACAGCAGTGTGATGCGGTGTGTTTGATCAACATTTTTAAAATCCCAACTCCCAAGGTCCTGCTAAAGTAGCCTAATTTTAATAGCTTTCCCAAAACCCCATAGGGCAGGATCATTTTGATTTCTAGAGGAAAAATGACAGAAGGGTAATTGACAGACCTTGATGCCATCTCTATGGATGACCCCTGAGAATGGGAGACAGCTTATACTACCAGCTCTTATTGGATAGGCAGGTAGGTTCCCCCACAGACACCCAGGTCTTGAGCCTTGTAAGGTTTGAACATGATAGCCAACAACTTGATTTTCCCTTAACAACAAATCAGCAACTAGCTCTTAGAGTAGTTAAATTATATAGGCACATTGAGATGCATCCATAACTATTCAAGCTATGGTTTTCCAGAGCAGATATAGTTTCTAACTCTTTCAAGGACAGCTCCATATAGAAGGTATTTCAGCAGGGGTGTCAAACTTAATTTCATTAAGGGTCACATTAAGGGTTGTGTTTGATCTCGGGGGTCTGGGGTGGGTGTGGCCAGGGTGGACATGGCCATCTCGCTGTCACTCCTGTCTGGGGTGCCTGTGGTGGCCAAAGTGCTCTGCCAGAGAAAACAGCCCTCCTGAGCTCCATTTTCACTGGCAGAGGCACCGTGGACCAGTCCTTCACTGTTTCCAGGACAGTCCCGTGGGCTGGATCTGGCTCCTAGGCCTTGAGTTTGACACCCCTGTGTTACAGCAGTAGATAATTAAGACACAAATGTCCAAGCTTTCTCTTTCAATAACTTGATCGGAAGGTCAGCTACTTGAACTCTTTCTGTATCTGAACTTATTGGGGTGGTCCCAAATTCACTACATAGACCCATTTTCTATTCCTGTTCACAAACATAAGTTGCTTCCAGCAATGAAAGCTCCTAGTGCTATTAAAGAGGGGCTATCCTGCTTTAAATGATAAGAATTGCAATTTATCTTCCATTTTTTTCCATTCTGAAGTTTTAAAATATTTTTTTAAGGAATGTGGTTTAAACATGCAAAGTGACGCATGAAACAGTTGAGCTTAATTCCAATGAGCACCTACCACCTTGTCCCTTGCACTGGGTACCATTTTATCATCTTGAACATATTCATTTGTACATCAAATACCTTTAAATAATAGAGATGGGTATGATATTACAACTCCATAGGGCAGTGATAGCTAACCTTTTTCTCCTAGCGTGCCGAAGTCACACGTGCACAACAGCGTGTGTGTGATGTGCCTACACGCAGAAAGCAATGTGCCCCAATCCCTGAGCATGCTTGCATGATTCCCCCTGCTCCTCCTGCTTCCACATGCACATAACCCCCCCCCCCGTTGCTCCCCCCCTCGTGCATGAGACCCCCTGCATCCCATTTTGGGCTTAGCAAGCCTCCCTGAGGCTTCCTGAAACAAAAAATGGGACACAAGGGGGTTCACCCACCACAACCTCCATACCCTTATGCATGCACAGATGACCCCCTCTGCATGCACATGCGTCTCCCACATGCACAACAGAGACCCAAAGATCAGCTGACTGGCAGGAGGCATGTGCATGTGCAGTGGAGCTGAGCTGGGCAACGGCTTGCATGTCCACAGAGAGGGCTCCATGTGCCACCTTTGGCACACATGCCATAGGTTCACCATCATGGCCATAGAGATATAATGAGGTATAAGTATTTTTAACAATACTCCACACTTAATTATTGATAAAGAACTAAAAAAGAAAGTCTGGCTAGTGGGCAATGTAAAATCTGCAGAAAGCAGACAAGAAGAGAAAGAACAGGAGAAAATAACAAAATGCAAAGCCTTGCAAATAGAAGTAGAATGACTGTGGCAAAAGAAAGCAAAAACAGCACCAATAGAAATAGGCTCTTTTGCTGCAATACCTTCAACACTATTGGCACTGCTAAAATCACCATCAGCCAATTGCAAAAGGCAGCATTACTTTTTAAGGACATGTTGGCGATATTGCAAAAAATCTGCTGAGAGGGGAACTTCCCATTTGTTTAAAAGGGTTACAAAACATCAATATACCCGAATGCTATCCGCACTTAGAATATTACATTTCAATTTCCAAGCCTGGATGTATAGCTTGGGTGCAAAATATTCTGCCTGTATATCACTGTTATTCATTATTATATGCATTATTTATTTTTAAACACCTTTGCTCTCTGTGTCCTTGACCTACAATGGTTCATTTAGTGATTGTTCAAAATTACAACAGCACTGACAAAAGTGACTTATGACCATTTTTCACACTTATTATAGTTGCAGCGTCCTCATGATCACATGATTTACATTCGTATACTTGACGACTGACTCACATTTATGATGGTTGCAGTGTCTGGGAGATCCCCTTTTGTAACCTGACACGCAAAGTCAATGGGGAAACCAGATTCACTTAACAACTGTATTACTAATTTAAGAATTACAGTAATTCACTTAACAAACATGGTGGGAAAAGTCGTAAAATGGGGCAAAACTCACCACATAAATGTCTCACTTAATAACATGAATTTGGGGCTTAATTCTGGTTGTAAGTTGAGGACTACCTGTAATATTCTGTTGGCTCTGCTATATCAAATACTATGGAAAATTCTCCAAAAGTCTTTACATTTATTCTCAATGCAATTGCCTTTACATTAAAAAAATCATCCAAAAACGAAGAAAATTCTTGCCAGAAACAGTTTGGGATTATTCCAAAACACTATGGAAGATGAAGACCCAGGTTGGAACATTATCAAAAAGACGAAAAAATGCTACAACCTACTGAAACAAATCTTCATCCTCTGTATAACTTTTGGACACCAACGTAACCTATGGCTATGAAGTGGAATCCAGTTTTTTTCCTTCTGTCTGAAAGCAGTCTGAGTCTTGTGTTTAGAAGAAAGTGCTGATTTTTCTAGGCGGAAAATGAGCTAACCTGGCAAACAATATCCTCAAATAAATGGCTAGGTCTCCTCTTGTAGTCATCTAGGCACATCTGTTATCCAGACTTCGGTGGAAGAAAATGGGAAGCAAGATATGCAAGCGATGGAAAAGGTTTAGTGAATTGTTCTTTGCCAGTTTTTATCTCTCAGATCACAAATCAGTAATCTAATCCTCTATTGGTGGTACAAATTTTTCTTGATTAGATAGAAGTGGACTGATAGCTAGAACAGAAGCAAAAGGAGTAACAGAAGTCAGGTCGTTTACCAGGACAGATAGTTTGGGATATGTTCTTGTCAGAAACCAAAGATGCTTATATGTAAACAATGAAGGCAACTATACGTGACCCAGGATAATGTTGCAGGATCCCATCTAAGTGGGTCACCAGGATCAGAGATTTAGTCTTCCAAGCTTTCGGACTCATGCTGGAGCCCATCCTCAGGGAACTTCTCTTTAATATATGTGCACCAGACTGTTCTGTGCATAGCAGTTAGGTGGTACCTGGTTGTGTGTGGATTTGTAGTTGTTAATTGCAGTTTTGATGGCTGGCTTTTAAGTTGTTGGTTGTTGTTTCCTTGTGTTGCTGCACCCTTGGCTCCTCAGTACCTGGTAAGCTGGTGGTAAATCAGCCCTCCTATCAACTGTATATGTAGTTTTGAGCAATATACACTTAGATCATGTGTATGTTGAGTTAACCTGTAGGAAATCACCAGACTGAACCCGAGGGAGAAGTCAAGCATGTCAACAGGCAGAAGTCCCTTTGCGCCCTCAAGACATCTAAGTCCAGCCCATCTTGAATTCCTTATCTATCACCAAATTGCTTTGACCCTAAATAGTTCAAATTCTTGTAGAGCTTAAGCTTGCAATAAATCTTTATACCAGGTGTGAAATTCAGCAGGTTCTGATGGGTTCTGGAGAACCGATAGTGGGAATTTTGAGTAGTTTTGAGAACTGGCATATACCACCTCTGGCTGGCCCCAGAGTGGGGTGGGAATGGAGATTTTGGGGTATCCTTCTCCTACCACACCCACCAGGACACAACCATAGAATCAGTAGTAAACAAAAATTGAATTTCACCATTGCTTTATATCCATTTGAACTGTTTGGATTTCTTGATTTCTCTAGCACTTGACATTACCTTACATGAAGAAAAGTTAACATGTTATTTATGAACACAGACTTCATAAATAGCAAACTATAGCCAGCAACACCCCCAATAGCTTTTGTTCATAAACAATTTGGAGGGCTCTAACAACTTTTATTTAGAGATGACCAGACCAGTGGTGGGATTCAACCCATTTAATAACCAGTTCACTGAAAATGTGAGTGTGCAGGCACGCTCATGTATGTGCACATGCTTCTGCTCATGTGCGGCTTGTGCCACACAGTGAGGGTCGACCAAGCAGCCTTTCAGAGGCTGCTCTGCTCCATCTCTGCTCTTCAGGGCAGTGGCTGCTTCTCTCTGCTACTGCTCTTGCTGGGAGAGAGAAAGACCGTCTGTTATGCAATTTAGCAGCTGTGAGCCACCGCTTTCCTTTAAGTTCCATCCAAAAAGCGTGCAGCATAGAGAAGCAGCAGCCATGTTGAATGCTGCTTCTTTATGCTGCACGCTTTTCGGATGGGAGTTAGAGGAAATTGGTGGCTCACCGCTGCTAAATTGCACAAGAGACACTCTGTCTCCCAGCAAGAGCAACAGTGGGAAGAAACAGCTGCTGACCTGAAGGCTGGAGCCGGGGAATGATGCATTCCCCAACCTGGCCAAGGAGGGTGGCGAGCAGGCGGGAGTTTCGGGGCAAGGGCAGAGCCAGGGAATGGCAGGTCCCTGGCCTTCACCTGAGGCAAAGGGCTCACCTTTGGTGAGCAGAGCAGGTGAGGCACAGAGATTAGCTGGATGGTCTGGATTGCGTGGTGAAGAGAAGATAATATATAGGTCAGGGTGAGGGGGGCAGGGCTAGCCAGTGGTCAATTTTACTGGTTCTCTGAACTGTGCAAAATAGCCTGTGGGGGCTAAGGTCTCACTCCCCATAGCCAGCGATGGAACCAGCTGACTGTAATGGGACACCGGGAAACACAGCCATTCGGTCTTGGAGGGGTTGAGCCCGAGCCTGTTCTTCCCCATCCAGATCCGTATGTCCTCCAGGCACTGGGACATCACGTCAAGGGCATCACTGGAGTAGTCTGGGGACAAAACATACAGCTGCGTATCATCAGCGTACTGATGGAACTTTACCCCAAACCCCTGGATGGTCTCGCCCAGTGGCTTCACATAGATACAATACAATACAATAGCAGAGTTGGAAGGGACCTTGTAGGTCTTCTAGTCCAACCCCCTGCGTAGGCAGGAACCTTATACCATTTCAGACAAATGGCTATCCAACATTTTCTTAAAGACTTCCAGGGTTGGGGCATTCACAACTTCTGGAGGCAACTTCTGTTCCACTGATTAATTGTTCTAATTGTCAGGAAATTTCTCCTTAATTCTAACTTGCTTCTCTCCTTGATTAGTTTCCACCCATTGCTTCCTATCCTGCCCTCAGGGGCTTTGGAGAATAGCTTGACTCCCTCTTCTTTGGGGCAACTCCTGAGATATTGGAAGACTGTTATCATGTCTCTCCTACTCCTTCTTTTCATGAAACTAGACATACCCAGTTCCTGCAACCGTTCCTCCTATGTTTTAGCCTCCAGTCCCCTAATCTCTCCTGGAGGGATCTCTCCTGATCTCTGGCACCCCAGCATAAAAACCCTTTCAAGGCCAGGGTGAAAAATCTCTTTTGCTCTCAGCCAAGGAAGAGCTGCGTCTTCAGCCTTGGCCACCTTGTACAACCAGGTTCCGATTCTTAGGGAGGCCGACCCATCAATTTACCTTACACATGCCATAATCTGTTAGCTTGATGTGGCCCTCTGTATCCAGGAGAACATTATCCAGTTTCAAATCTCTGTAGATGATGCCTCTCTCGTGGAGGAAGTTGAGAGCAATGCAGATTTCAGCAGCATAAAACCTGAAAGGAAAAATGTAATTTCACTCCTTAGCGCCATTTAACAGTTGTTATTAAGGTTGGACCATAAGGAAGGCTGAGTGCCAAAGAATGGAGGCCTTTGAACTCGGGTGCTGGAGAAGAAGATTCAAGGCCATCCAACCAGGTTGGTCCTAGAGGAGATCCACCCTGACTGCTCTTTAGAAGGCTAGATCCTGAAGAGGAAACTCAAAGACTTTGGCCACCTGATGAGAAGAAAGAAGGACTCCCTGGAGAAGAGCCTCATG
>JAPKID020004313.1:0-11755 GCA_026931265.2 Tropidonophis doriae
GTTTCAGCCAGCCGCGTCTTAGCCAATCAGGCGCGGCTGGCAGTTGTAGCAGGTGCTTAGTTGCAGGGCAGATTCCCAGCCGGTCGTAACTCGCGACCGGTCGTAACTCGAGGACTCTACAGCCACAACGCAAAAAAGATGCTGAGACCCAAAAAGAGTGCAGAGAAGAGCAAACAAAGATGCATAATAAGGACATTTGACCACTTTGATTGCTATGGCATGTCTTCTCTTGTCCAGCAATAGTGCATGGTCCTCTGTGTCTTGGGCTATGGAGAGATTGGGCCTTTGGCTTCTGTGGAAGCATCTGCCTGCAGAATGCCTGAAAAGTGATTTGCTTAGAGTTTTTCAGGCATTATATAGGCTCCTTACATCCCTGGCTCTATGATTCATCAGAAAAGTATTTTAGGCCTGCTTTTCAACATATATTAAGCAATCTTTTGAAAGACCGATAAACCTGTTTTCTTTTTCTTTTTTTTAAAGCAGTCAGCAAAAAAGCAAGTTAATGCTCTTTACGATCTCTGCACCAGGCATGTGATTTATTATGCAGATTATTGCATAAGATTATAAAATGCACGGATTAGCTTCTGTGAGATTGATAAATCTTTGTCTAGAAATAGGCTGGCTGACAGATTGGTGAATTGAGGAATAGGCCATGGAAGCATCCTCCCACTTCACCACATACCTCTCCTTCCTCCCACCAACTTGGCTGCTGAGACAGCACAAATTACACTGATATATATTTTTTCTACCAACTCAAGGCCTGGAGGAGTGCATATTAATGCAGCTGTAAGAAAGAGCCTCAAAAGACATGTTGCCCTGCTCTTTGCCCAAGGCAGAGAGATCTTGCTACTAGTAAGGAAAGCAGCACAGATCATCCAATTTATTGCTCATCGTGACTGGAAAGTAAAAGAGGAGTAGTGCCTATTACATAATGTGAGAATATGAACAGATATGCAATAGAAACAATCCGGTTTACACTAGAACTGGATTTTCAATTTTTTTTCTGACAGAGTTCTTGACAAAAACCTTTAAATAAGCTTGGTACTTGTACATGAAATGATGATTCTCTCATTGATAGGTAAATTGGCTGAAAAGTCTTAGTTCAACAACCAAACTGCTATGCCTCACTGGCTTTCAGAAATGATTCCCTCTACAATATTAAAAGAGCAAAGAGGCAAATGTCTCTTTAAAAAAAACTTTTTAATCTTTTTTGTTGTTTACAGTTTTTTATTAGTTTATAATAAAAAATACAACATGCAAAAGCAAACAGTAGGAAAAATATGGAGGGGAAGGGGAAGGGAGAAGTGTAGAAAAAAAGAGAAAGAAGGGGGAAAGGGTGTTGACTTCTGACTCTCTCTGGTGCAGTAGAATAAGACAGTAACATCAAACCACATTTTTTTTACTTTTCCATAATAGTACTCGCTAACCATTTCTATAACAACAAATCTATCTAATCAGTAAAACCTAAAATCAAAGTTTTATTTTTTTCTACCTCAAGCACAAAGTCCATAAGCGGTTTCCAAGTAAAAACAAAAGAACTTTTGTTTTTCCTCCCCAAATGTCTTAACATTTACATTGAAATTATTCAGAATAAACAATATGAAATGAGATCTATGATTGTTTGAATTATGTTATTTTGCTATAATTAAACTGTTATTTTGCTACACTAGACCCAGGCACCCATCCTCCTTTAGCTATGAGAACTCACTGGGTGATTTTGAACTAAACAGTCCTACCTGTTTTACCAGTCGGGACTCGGGAGTATTGTGAGAACAAAAGGGATCTCCACCTTTTGCTTCAGAGCAATGTTTCTTCAAATGTGGTCCTCGGGCTCCTGGGGGTCCCCAATGCTTTCTCAGGGGTATTTGAAATCATAATTATTTGCCAGCTTAGGTTGAAAAATAATATGATCCAAAAATCCAATCAAACAATCATGATAAGGAGTAGTGAAAATGGCTGCATCCAGTTTGATTTTTAATATGGCGATATCATATTAATGATTACATGCAAACAATAGCTCTTTTGGTGTTCTCCATAATTTTTAAAAGTGGGAAGGGGCCCTGAGAGAAATATGTTTAAGAAACACTATTTTAGAGGACTGATGGGGATCTAACTGAAAATAATAATAATAATAATAATAATAATAATAATAATAATAATAATAATAATAATAATAATGTAAATCACTTTGTAGCAAAGTCTTATAGGAATTTTAACTTTCTCACAGTTTCTCATGGAATTTCAATGTACTTAATATATAATTTAATATATTTTTAATGTTTGTATACTACTGGGTTTTTAAATTTACCTGTTCACCACCCCGAGTCCCCTGGGGAGAGGGCGCGGTATAAAAAATGTAAATAAATAAATAAATTAGCTCAAGGTCACCTAGCTGCCTTTCATGGCTATTTCAGGACTAGAACTCACCTTCTCTTGGTTTGTAGCTTGGTGCCTTAACCACGGGATCAAATTGGGTTCACTACCTTGTCAAATTGGATTCACTACCTTGCTTCATTAAATATTGAGGTCTCTCAACACGCAAAAATGTCTTAATAAAAGGGAACTATAGGAAATTAGCAAATTTCTACTTGTTGCTAGGGGCCAACTCCTAGTTGAGCAAAGAGAGATAAGTGTGCCCATGCTCATTGTAACCTGTTTGTGTACCAAGTCTAATTCTGAATCCAACCTAGAAATGTTGGCGTTGCATGGTACAACTTTTCTGACCCAGCATTAAATGGATTGGACTACAGTTCCCAGAATTCCTAGCTCTTCTCAATAATGATAAAGGCTACCCTGCAACCTAGTCCCTCCAGGATAGGATAGGCCGCTCTACCCTTCAGCATCGGTGTCCTGGAGGCATGCTTGCCCATCTCTTCTCAGACCTTCGAGACAAATAACTTCGCTTTTGATTCTCATCCAGAGAAGTAATGCAGCATTAATGCAAATGTAAACAGACTTAAAAAAGAAAAAAACTAGCACAAATGGGCATTTGGAAATAAAATCGTAATAGGTGTTTGCTTTTCGTGCCAATTGTATTTTTTTTCCCCTCCTCCCTATTGAGATGCAAAGTACAGCTTTCCTCCACTTCTATGGATCTGCTCAACCCTGAAGTGGTTTGGCTAAGGAGATGTCAATTAAGCGTTCCGCTGAATGGTATGGGAGGATGACTCATGCGCTTCCCCCCCGCCCCCCCCGTTCAATTCATACGAGCCCAGTTTTCTTCAAGAGAAAAACTTCTTTGCAATTAATGCAGGGATACGAACTAAAGCGACTACGTTAAGAGCTAGAAGGCATGCTGATCTGTCAATTCCACTCCCATTGGAACTTAATTTCCTACACATTAGCCCAGTGTTGGCGAACCTTTTTTGATAGTGCCAAAATAGGAGCGTGCACGCATGCGGTGGTGGGGACACACAGAAACCAGAAGAGCAGTTCCCCGGTGTGGATGTGCGCACTGGGAAGCTGAGCTTCCGGTTTCCGGCGTGCACATGCATGCCCATCACCTGGTTATCCGGTTTCTGGCGTGCATGCGTGTGCGAAAACCAGCTGGCCAGAACCCTGAGGAGCAACGGGCAACGGCTGGCAGGCCCAGAGAGAGGGCTCTGTGTGCCACTACCAGCACCCATGCCTTAGGTTTGCCATCATGGCATTAGCCCCACCTCGTGTTTGGTACACGATGAATTCTTCATGGCATTGTGCAAATTTTAGTTACTCAAATCTCTCCCCACCCCGCCCCAAATCCTCTTGAAATCAGGACTGGTTAAAAACAGTGCTCGTGTTCATCCTTAGAAGATTGTAAGGTGAGCAAAAATGCCAAGCTGTATTCTAGGTTTCCTTCCACTAAGAAATTCTCCATCCACTCTTTTCATCCAGGCAATTGAGTCTGATGCCACCTAGTGGCTGGCTTCTAATATTACACTATCCACCCAGTCAAAATCTGTATAGTACAGGTAATTCCTAGTATGGAATATGACCAGAGGATTGCCCCTTCCTGTGCCTGCATTCCAGGATGCTACTTGAAAAGCTTGGAAAGAAAATATTAAATAGGAAATGAATCAAATCAAGAATAAGTAGCAACAAGAATGCCTGAGAATTAAGACTCAAATCAGACCAAGTTGGAGGATTCTAATGCTACCTAGTGGCTAGTTTCTAATATTAAATTATCCACTTAGTCGAAACCTGTACAGTACACGTAATTCTCAAGTTACAACCATTCTTTTAGTGACAGTTGGAAGTCCTTCAGGTCTGTTCTTGGATGAGAAGCAAAACGTCTTCAAGGAAAAATGAAGGAAGTTCAGTTGCCTCTTGAAAAAGCACCTTTGCGACAAATGTGACCTAGATGATGGAGACTCTTCATAGATATTTAACTCCATATTTCTACGGGTTCCTTCATTCTTATGTCAGAAGCTAGGTCTAAGGCTATCTTTTGGTATCACCCAAACCACCTTGAGTACATCTCAACAACCTGGTGCTGGCCAATACTGTAAGAAATTTGAAGTCCTCCAGATCTCTTGGACAACCAATACTGAGGGAGTCATTGGACATCACAGTTAGTGGAACCAATGAGAGGTGGAGCCAGCACACATGGACTTCATTAAGTTGGAGAAGGTGGTCTTGTGGTCTGCCAGCGGCCTGCGGAGTTGACAGCAGAGTTGGACAGTGAGGAGGTTGGGGTGGAACCTGGCCCAGTCCTGGAGTCTGGGAAGGCTCTGCTTCGGAGGCAGAGAGGGAGCCAGGACCATCTGGAGCCTGACATCAGAGAGGCAGAGGAACAGTTGGAGCCTGTTCCCAGTGCGTGCATCCGCAGGGCTGCCAGAAGGCAAGAATAGTTTAAGACAAAAGGGACGACTTGTGAGTAAGGCTTGGAGATGACTGGCCCCTCCCATTGGACATAAAGGAGGAGCAAAGGCACATGAGCCTTTGCAGGAAGCAACATTGTTTGTGCTGGTCGGTTTAAATTCTGAAGCTCTGTTTTGACTCTGCTCCATATGGCCTTGCAAAGCGAATTGCCAATTAAGTCTTCGGCAGCGTTTCAAGGGAGATAAAAGCGGGTGCTTATCAGCCTTATCCCAAAGGACTTTGGAAGACTTCTGTCGGACTCTTCACAAACTATTTGTGACTCATTATGGGCTGTGAATGAACATAATTCACAAGCTGTTGAATTAAAAAGAGGGTTTTTGGGACTAAGCATGTGATTTTTTACTGTCTCAGGAAGCCTAGATCAGAACAGGTAGGTTAGAGCATCTAGAAGTGAATCTACATGGTGCGTGGTGGATTCCAACTTTCAAAATCTTCGGTAATAGCCAAAAGTAGTTGGAGAATTACGGGAGAGAGAATCCCCACATTTGGATGGTGGCCAGCTCGCAGAAATGGTCACAGTTAGGGCTAAAATGCTGTAGAACCAGATTCCTGTACTCAGCATAGAACTTGACCAGAGAATTGCCAAGGTCCCTTCCTCTGTGTACATTCCAGGATACTACTTGAAAAAAGATGAGAGCCTGGAAAGAAAATTATAAATAGGAAATGAAGCAAATCAGGAACAAGCAGCAACAAGAATGCCTGAGCATTAAGACTCAAATCAGACCCAGTTGGGAGGTGAAAATAAATTTAATCGGTCGTCGTTCTTTTAAGCTTGACCTTAATTGATGACCCCCAGCACTCCCTTTTAGGACAGAGGCTTTCTCTTGTGACATTCAAGATACTCCGTGTAAGGAAATGATACCCGTGACAAACCAAGTCCAGGTGTCCAGTGCAAAGGATTTCTTTGCCGTAACCCAGAGAGTCTCACTTTAGCAGCCAGGAGAAAAAAGGAGAAGTGAAACCAACGCAGCTGAACGGGACCTCCATTCTCACGTCCGTCTCGTCTTCTGTTTCTTGGCTTGCCTCTTGATGTCCTCCAGGCCTCCTGTGTCGGCCCCCGCCTGTCCCAGAGCATACACCCCTTGGAGACGGCTGGTTAACTGAAGCAGCAAGGGGATCAACTGGAGGAACAGAAAACAGGCGACGTTTTGGTCCAGGGAAAGGAGAGGTCTACCCCAAAGACCAACATGATACTACGTATTATTACAAGTCATCAACCCAACATTACAAAGTAGTGAGAAGTTCCTTCTGGGTTCACCGAGCGTGCATTAGAATGGGGAAGTCCATGGTGATCTCCGAGCTGGGTTGCTTTCATGCAGACGTTTCGTGGCCCAACTAGGCAACATCATCAGTGCAAGAAGGGATAAGAAACAGAGCCAAAGTCCACTCTCTTCTAGCACTGAGGATGTTACCTAGCTGAGTCATGAAAGGTCAGTGAGAAAACCACCAAGCTCAGAGAGCACCAAGGATCTCACAGTTCAACCTCCAAGCTACCAATATTCTCTTCTATAGGTGCATATACACTTAATTAATTACCATCACGTGTAATTGATGGTACAATCCATCTGCCACCCCCTTACCCCCCAGCTCAGTACCCAACATAGACAATCATATATTCCTGGGAGGTCACACCACTCAACGAATAGACTTAAGAGCCCCAAGGGGGAAGAGGGAATGTAGCTGGCAGACAGAGAGAGAGAGAGAGAAAGGGAGAGAGAGAGGGCTGGAGCCTGGGCTGTCCGTCAGCCCTCAGATGGAGAATCAACAGCCCCCAGGTCTGGAGGTGGCTGATGAGGAAGAGGAGGAACAGCTGCGTTGGCTGTGCAGAAGGCAGAGAGGAGAGGAGAGCAGTGGAGATCTATGGGACGGTCCTTGGGACGGAAGAGCCACCGCTGCTAATGAAGCTCCGCCCTTGCTCTGGGGATAAAAGGCAGTGGGCGGAGATGAATAGTTGTGCAGAAGGCAGAGAGGAGAGCAGAGCAGTGGAAATCTATGGGCCGGTCCTTGGGACGGAAGAGCCACCGCTGCTAATGAAGCCCCGCCCTTGCTCTGGGGATAAAAGGCAGTGGGCGGAGATGAATAGATGCGGCAGACAATTTTTAATCTCCTGGATGGACAGACTTGTTAGCCCATGAGCGAAACTTTTTGTCAAGGCTACGCGGCACTCCTAATCAAGGAATGTTTTTTGTTTGTTAATAATAGTTTTTTTCATAAACACAAATGGTACAAATTTAACAGAAAGCCACATCAGAGCACATCAAAAAGCCATCTTCCATGTTTTGAGTTCACGTTAGAGGGCTTGTCACATTTGGGGTGCTGGGGTCAGAACAATGACGTTCATTGCGTCCCCAAGAAAGGGAAGTGTCTCAATCCAAAACCACACCTAACATAGTGACAAAAAATCCTATTACCTTATCGTGGTTGTAGCCAGCTAACAAAAGCAGCAGAGTCAACGGAAGGGCGATGTAAGATCCTTGGGCAATATCCTGCTCTGGCAGTTTTCTCTGTAAAGGAAGATAGCTGCAGTCTTAGAATACTTTTGGTAGTTAAGGGCCCAGAAAAATCCCCACCTTGCCAAGGACAGCGGTGTTACCCATCGAAATCAACAAAGACAACGTATCTCCCAGGTGCGAACAATCAGGACTAGCAGTTAAGGTGCAATTCGGAAGATGTATCGCTCAAGCCAATATACAAGAATCTATTCAACTAAAGTTCAGTATTAAATTAGCACCTGATAAGGGCCAATGGAATTCAAGTGAGGGTTAGACTTGGGTCATTTGTGGGAACGCAATGATTCTAGGCTGATGACAAGCTTAACCCCACCACCACCCCAGCTCTGCCTGCCCTTCTCCTACAATATCATTTCGACTTTCTTTGCCTTGATACGCCATGCTTTGCTGTGAATAAATCTCCATTGGCTAGTTTCCTCTACCACAGCAAGCCACAAATCATGGCTGCTAGCCCACCAGTGCATGCCACAAAAGCAAGCCCACCGTGGCTTTCCACTGGGGCTGACTCCCACTTCCCTAGCAGGGGAATTCTGGGAGTTAAAGGCCACACATCTTTAAGCTGCCAAGGTTGAGAACATGGTCTTAGGATTCTCTCTCTCATTGTCTCTCTTCTTCTCTCATTTTTTTCTAATTCTCTCATTTTCTATCTCCCTCTCATTCTCTCTCTTTCTTTTGCATTTTTTCTAGTTTATTTCATTCTCTCTCATTTTCTCTTTTTCTCTCTCTCCCTCTCATTCATTTGTCTTTTTCTTTCTCATTTTTTCTATTTTGTACCTCATTCTCTTTTTCTCTGCCTCTCATTCTCTCGTCTTTTCCTTCCTCATTTTTTCTATTTTTTCTCTCATTCTCTTTTTCTGTCTCTCTCTTTTTCTCTGTCTCTCTCTCTCTCATTTTCTCTCTCTCTCATTTTCTCTATTTTCTCTCTTTCTCTCTCTCTCCAGAAATTTGCAGAACCTTACCGTAGGATTAAAAACCAAAGTGATGTGCTTGTGGTATCCGATGGTGGTGAATGAGACTTGAGGTAGGGTGTAGTCATACTGGGACTTGGACAGGGTGGAATCTAAAAGCACCATGTAATTCTAGCAGGAAAGGAAGGAGAGAGGGAATGGAGAAAGGAATAATAAAAACAAAATAAAACCGGCTGAACAAAAAAGAAAGGACGACAGCAGAATCTGAATCACATTCGGATGTTCTTCTAGGCAGGCATTTACTCCACCAGCCCAGTTGATTTTACAGCATTTCAACCAGTCAGTAAGTTTGTTTATATCCTGCCTTTATTCATTTTTACCAATAACTCAGGGCAGGGAACATATCCAACACACCTCCTTTTTCCTATTTTTCCCCACAACAGCAATCCTGTGTCGTGTGTTGGGCTGAGAGAGGGAGAGATTGGCTCAAAGTTCCCCCTAAGGGGGGACTAGAACTCTCAGTCTCCTGGTGTTTATTCCAAAGTCATTACACTGGGTTTCACGCCTAAGATGGGACTAGAAATCTCAGTCTCCTGGTGTTTACTCCAAAGTCAAAACACTGGGTTTCATGCCTAAAGTGGGACTAGAACACTCAGTCTCCTGGTGTTTAGTCCAAAGTCAGCCTGCCGGCTTTCATGCCTAAGGCAGGATGTATGAAGATTATTACCTCTCCATCCCGGAGCAGAGGTGGGAAATGAAAGAATAACGATTGGCCGAGTGAGACGGTGTGAACTGGATTGTCCAAGTTTTCACTTTTGTAAAGTTTCACCTGTGGAGAAAACACGCACAGAGTTATTGTTCTAGAAGAGGTAAAGGTTCCCCTCCACACATATGTGCTAGTCGTTCCTGACTCATCTCCGTTTCAAAGCCGAAGAGCCAGCGCTGCCCGAAGACGTCTCTGTGGTCATGTGGCCAGCTTGACTAAACGCCTTCGGCACGGAACGGGGTTCCCTTCCCACCAAAGGTGGCCCCTATTTTTCTACTTGCGTTTCTTACTTGCTTTTGAACTGCTAGGTTGACAGAAGCTGGGACAAGTCACAGGGGCTCCCTCTGTTACGCAGCGCTAGGGATTCGAACTGGTGGATCTGCCGACCTTTCTGGTCGACAAGCTCAGCGTCTTAGCCACTGAGCCACCTGCTAGCTGTAGCTATGAGCAATTCCTTAAGAAGCCTCAACGTCTAGTAGCAATTTACAGGGTCAGCGATTGCTCCTGTTCTGGACCAGAAGCAGCAACTAGCTGAGTATTTTTTTATATTCCCAGTTTAGTGCAGGTTTTTTTCTGCATTCTGGGAGGGAAACAAAAATCTGGACAATTCCCACCCGTACTTAGTTTAGTTTAGTTTAGTTTATTGGCTTTTTATACCGCCCTTCCCGAAGGACTCAGGGCAGTGTACAGCCAAAAAACAAATATATAAATGTTAAAAGAAAACTTTTAAAAGACTTAATTAAAATATTGACCGAAACGTGGAAAAAAACTAAACTAACCCTGATTAAAATAATAAAACTTTAAATTTAAAAATTTAACAATCATGCTTTAGGCCAGCCCGGCTTGTTGGAAGAAAAAGGTTTTGAGACCGCGGCAGAAGGTGCGTAAGTCAGGGATAGTTCTTAATTCCGGGGGCAATTCGTTCCAGAGGACAGGGGCTCCCACGGAGAAAGCTCTCCCCCTGGGTGTCACCAGTCGACATTGTTTAGCTGACGGCATCATGAGGAGACCCTCTCTATGGGAGCGTACTAGCCGGTGGGAGACTCTCGGTGGCAGAAGGCGATCTTGTAAGTATCCAGGTCCTAAGCCATGGAGCGCTTTGAAGGAACTAGAATCATATTTTGCTGGCAGTGATGTTTCTGGTACTGAACATTCCTACCACAAACCTCCTTTTCCTAGACCTGTTGAATTAATTCCTTGAAGCAGAGTAGGGAACTCCAAGGTCACTGAAGTATGTTACTTCTCTGTCTCCAAGCTCTATACTTCCCAAAGGCAGTCCACCTAGTACAAGACTATTAAACATGCGGTCCACGCCACCGTAGATATCCCTGACCTAGTAGATACCCCTGTGGCACCGCTAATCATGGGAGCTATAGTGTATAAAGAGGATGTGGTGTCTCAGTGGCTAAGACGCTGAACTTGCTGTTAAGAAAAGTCAGCAGTTTGGCGGTTTGAATCCCTAGTGCCCCATAACGGCGTGAGCTCCCGTTACTTGTCCCAGTTTCTGCCAACCTAGCAGTTCAAAAGCATGTAAAAAATGCAAGTAGAAAAAGAGGAGCTACCTTTAGTGGGAAGGTAACAGCGTTCCGTGTGCCTTCGGCATTTAGTCATACCGGCCACATGACCATAGAGACGTCTTTGGACAGTGCTGGCTCTTTGCCTTTGAGACGGAGATGAGCACCGCCCCCTAGCATCAGGAACGACTAGCACATGTGTGCAAGGGACATCTTTACTCTTTACCTATAGTGTATAAAAGCAAGAAACCATCCCAACCATCCCAATACCTAGATGAGTATGGAAATTCTGCACCACACATCCCATTATGTTATAATCTTAGCTGTAAAGATCTCCCTTGCCAAATCTATTTCCACTAGAATCTTGGTTTTAAAGATGAAACGTAGGGAGCTACCAGAGTCGTGGTGGTGCAGTGCTTAGAATGCAGCATTGCAGGCTAATTCTGCCAACTGCCAGCAGTTCGATCCTGACCTGCTCAAGGTTGACTCTGCCTTCCATCCTTCTGAGGTGTGTAAAATGAGGACCCAGATTGCTGGGGGCACTATGCTGGCTCTGTAAACTGCTTAGAGAGGGCTGTAAAGCACTGTTAAGTGGTATATAAGTCTTAAGTGCTAAGCATAGGTAAAGTATGAACAAGTCAGCCAAGTGCTCATTTACTGACCTAGTTCTCTGGAAGTTCTTAGTTAGAGAAACCTAGTTCTCTGGAAGTTCTTAGTTAGAGAAAGCAGTATTTCTAATAGTCAACCTTTAGCTACATGTGTGCCATAAAGAGGAACTCTTTGGGGTTCTCTGTCATCCAACTGGAGGCTATCACTTTGTGCATTAAGTCACTCTTGATGCCTAACTGAGCCTAAGTAGTCCTTACCTTCTGCTTTTGCCTGAAGACCCAGCTAGAGATAGATGCATCAGATGATATCTGATGGGCCATCCCAATTTATTTTCATAGTAATACACCCCTAAGCAATTTATATAGAGGGGGGGGGAAGTATTGGAGCATCATCAGTTTTCAACAAGTAGTTGTAGATACCGTATTTTTTGCAGTATATGACGCACCAAGATTTTGAAGAGGTACATTTTTTAATAAAGTTTTTGCACTCTACAGACCTCCCAAACCCTTTGCACCCCTCATTTTTTTGTGAAAAATGGTGTGTGCAGAGAGTTTGAGAGGCCTGCAAAGTGCTCCTGGGGGGTGGGGG
>JAPKID020004314.1:0-11755 GCA_026931265.2 Tropidonophis doriae
AGCGTTGTTAAGTGAGTTTCACCACATTTTACAAGTTGGCCATGCCCACCCAGTCACATGACTGCCAAGCCACTCCCTTCTGATCACATAGCTGGCAAGCCACTCCCATCTGGTCACATGGCTAGCAAGCCACTCCCACAAAGCAGGCCACACCTACAGAAGAGGTTCTAAAAAAATTTGAACCACCACTGATTCATCATCACAGTTACATAATATCACTACAGTGCACTTCATACAGCGCTGGCTTTAAAGTCTTTGGAAACAACTGCCTGAAAAATATTGTGTAAGCATCCATTTGTTAAAAGGGACAGATCGTCATGGAGAACATCTATTTATGTGTCTGCTAAGAATGGACACCAACTTGATGATGCATAATCAATCAATCAATCCTGTAACAGGATTGACTACAGAAAGCAGATTCTCTTCCTGAGAAAGCTATCTTAGCTTCCAGGGAAAAGTCTAACCACTGGTTATGACCTTTACAGCTCTGAATGATTTAGGACCATGATATTTTAATGACCGGCTTATCTCATATGATCATGTTCAGAAGTTCTCTTGTTACACCCAATCATTTTTGAGATTCATATTGAACGGGTTGATTGTTATGCCTATGCTTTGCAACATCCTTCTCGGGGACGTCTGTCTCACTGCTTCGCTAACAACTTTTCAGATGTGAGCAATCCAGTTTCTTAGGAAGGCCTTGGTTGTTTATTTCTCCCTGCTATTTGTGTTCGGGGGTGGGCTTGGCTACTGCTTTATGTTTTCTGTGTTTATGCACAAAAATCATTGTAAAAGAGCTTAATTTTTTAAAAGAGCTTCCTAGAATTGTAGAGTGTGGAATGGACAGTAAAAACAAACAAATTCATAAACTGCTGTTGGAAGAAATGTCCATCTGGGTTCAGTTCCAAGTGGAGAAAAAGACACTGGATTCATGGAAGTTGCTTGGAAAGAAGGTTTATTGATGATGGACAGGGCCACGTGGTTTGAGCTCCTGGGGGTACAAAAAGGGATGCTGAGAATACCTGAGTTTTATACCCTCTCTGGATTTTTGAATTTGAGCTTGTATCCTGATTGGTTGTCAGACTCCCATGGGGCCATACAGGGGCAGCTCAGTAGGCTGTCTGGAGTCCCAGGCTTGGTTGAACCTTGCTGGGCGATGATGTAATGAAAGGGTTTTGGGCAACTCCTACTATGTCTCTGCCTGAAGGAGGTAGATCTTTGTTATGTAAAATAGCCTGGATTAGGCCTAATGGCCCATTGACAAAGATAATTTTGCCTCCCTTTTAGGGAAATATTCTGCCCTTTTAATATTTCCTAAAATATCTAATTGTCCTAGGAGAGGGGTGGGTGCTAACTTCCTACACTGCAAGAACAAAAGCTTAATATTTGTTATTCATAATCCTTAAAACACTTAAGAGATTTATCTATGATGTGAACTTTTAGATAGTAATGGTTGATGGAACTGCAAGTTTCAGTTGCATTCAATGTCTTGTTTATTTGACCCTAAACTGGAAATCATAAAGCCCACTTCATAAATGCTATCCAGAAAGCATAAAGAAGTATTCCAGATTTGTTATCACTTTTATAACCAATAATTGCTCAGAATACATCAGCTACACTTAAATAATCCACAACCAAACTTTGGCATGGCAGGGGAACTTAGACTGAAGGAACAATATAGTTTCAAAGCCCATATAAGAAGTGATCTGCACTCTAAATTCAGAAGTCTTATCAGAGACTTTTTGAGAAAACATTAATTGAGCTGTTGCCCACAAAGTTCCCTAATTCTAATTGGTGATTTCAGACTTCTTGGGTGTAGGAGGTAGTAAAGAAAGTTGCAAGATCCAACCTGGATTTGTCATCAGGACCAGACCCAGTGACCAGTGACTGACCCACAGGAATCTTGCAAAATTATTCTGGGACACGTATATTCATCTTAGATTGGAAAGTGCTTAGATTGGGTTTCTCTGTCAGATGAGATTTTCTCTGAGGTGGGATAGAAAGAAGCTAGAATAATGCTCAAATGCAAGGGTGAAATTCAACAGGTTCTGACAGGTTCTAGAGAACAGGTAGCAGAAATTTTGAGTAGTTTGGAAAACCGGCAAATGCCACCTCTGGCTGGCCCCAGAGGAGGGTGGGAATGGAGATTTTCCAGAATCCTTCCCCTGGAGTGGGGTAGGAGTAGAGATTTTCCAGTATCCTTCCCCTCCCACGCCCATCAAGCCACACCAAGCCTACCAAGCCACACCCATAGAACCGGTAGTAGAAAAATTGAATTTCACCACTGCTCAAAGGATAATCAATAGTAATAGAGAGATCGATCACAATAGAACTCCTACAAATATAATAATTGGAAATAGGACTTTGAACCCCTAGATGGACAGAAAGTTGGAATCACTCTTTATAATAAAGTGTTGTATGACATTTACTCTGATACATTCTAATATTGTCCACTCAGCAATTCTAAAAGACTTTTTTTTTTAAAAAAAGAGGAGAGGTATTGTGGATGGAGTGTGATTGAAACTCTGATTCACAACTTAATAATGATGATATATTGGGTTACACTGGATGGATAATTAATAATTACATTTGCAATTGTAAAGACCGATGCACAAAAACCTATGACCGAACATGTTATACAAAGTTGAAAATGATTGAATGTTTTTACTTGTTTTCTATGTTGAAAAAGAAAAAATTATGTACAAAAAAAAAGAAAAGAAAGAAATTCTGATTCATGTTTTTTCTATATTCTTCATTTCATTTTCACAATATATTTTGAACCCTATAATTTACAAAATCCCTGTTGGCTCAGAAGATTATGTTATGTGTGGATTCAGATTCAAAAGTGGCATGTCAGGTGGGTTCTTTATGGGACAAATGAGTTGTAATGAAGTACTGTAGAGTAAACAATCACATTTTTATTATTTTACTTTTTGTTTATTAAATGTCTATGCCGCCTATCTCTCCTATAGCGTGACTGGGTCGCTTACAAGTTACGTAAGTTCATTAAAGCTATGTTACCTTACTGTACTTGAGTTTTATTTTGTTGTCTAAATTGTCTACTTAAGGGATGAACTTGAATATTGATTACTGACCAATAGTTTGTAGATTTATGTAGTGTAACTCGGTGAGATTCAACTGGTGTAACAACCGGTTTGCTTCGCGCGCGCACATTGCATTTGAAATCAGCACTCAATCTTATCTTTTCCTGCTGCCCTGGTGAGTAAAACAGCTGAGAAGCAGCAATCTGTGCTACCACGTCAATCAGCTGGGCTTCAAACAAAGGAACTATAGGACGGAATAGAGCAAGGGCAGGTGGGTGGGACCAACCGATTGTTGGAACTACCAGTTCGCCTAAACCGGCTCATACTGTCTGAATCCCACCCTTGATGTAACTGGGTAAATTAGTATAAAAACTTAATTAATTTCCCTTCCCAAATAAAAATATTATCCTGAGAATCTCTTCTTTCTTTAAAACCATAATCTCTTCATTGTCTTTAAATGCAGGGAGGGAAAAATATTTATTTTTATAGATTTTTAATAGATTTCTATGGATTCTTTTTGTTGTAGATCGAGACAAGGTTCGACACAGGTTTCTCATGATCAGCTCTTTATTGTGGAAAGCTCTGACTTCAGCATGGTACAGCAGAGATTCGAAAACCCCACGTAAAAGCACTCCTTAAATACTCTTTCTGGGCGGGAAGCCCAGGCAGCTAAATCCACTAATTCAAACCGGCCGCGTCTTAGCCAATCAGACGCGGCGGCGGTTGAATTTGAAACGGTCGTAACTCGAGGACTCAACACTTCTCTCTTCTTTATTCTAAGCTATAGGCTTTGAAGAGTTTGTTAAACAAGCCCAATGTGATACCCCCTGCAAATCTGTGTGGCAAGCCTAGTTTTCTAGAAACAAGTCTCCTTTTTGCCTTCATCCTTGAAGCATCAAAAATCAAGGAAGTATCAAGAACTCGGAGCTGAGCAGATTCTCAAAGAAATCCAGGTAGAATTGACACTGTCCACTTATGCTTGATTCTGGTTCGGAGATCGTTTTTAACCTGTCACACACAGCACAGTCTAGAAAACTAAAGCTCCTTCTATTTGCAAACACTATTTTGATTCAGTAGTAACTATTGTTGCAGGAAGAAGGAAAGCTGGTATAGCCATTTCTTCTTCCTCCCTACTTTCATCACCACAATTTCTAACTTGTCCTGAAGTCTCACAACCTCACACAATATTTTCAATGTTATGGATTGCAGGATGAGTTATCAAATATTTCCTCTGTTTTTCATTTAGTTAGCCATCTGGTCCCAAACTAAGGTATTATACATGTTACCCATTAATTACTATCTATTGAATTGTTATGGGGGTGGTGGGTTTTTTGGCGGGTGGGGGGGAGTGTTAAGAATACATCTCCATTTTCCAGCTGGGATTCATACCAAGGTATGCATTTAGTCACATAATAAAGAGGAGTAAATTGTTCAGGGACAGCTAAGAAAAATTCGTTGCATATACAAATCAATTTCAAATTTTTCCACATTTCTTTTATGAAGAAATAGCCATGAATGTGTAAGCTCAGTGGTTTTGGCATAATGGAAAGCTGGAGAAAAACAAAGCATTTGTGAAATGTTTATTTTTCAGACATCGGACAAGACCATGAATTGCCCAGGTCTTTCAAAATCAGATATATTTTGATAAGGCCTGTCATCCATCTTCTGGAAAAGTGTGCTAAAAATCTTAAGAAATCATTTTTGACAGAAAGTCTAAGTAATTAGAGCAGGAGTTTGCTTATATAGAGATCTCTTGAGGGTTCAGGATGAGTTTGGCCTTGCTTTTCCTTTCCTTTTCTAAATTCAGGAAGAATTATAAGCTCCCATTCAACCATGTACACTGAGGAACGATGTCAAGATTTAGTTTAACTGCACTCCCTCCCATTTATTGATACTCAGTATAGTTTGCCCCTGAATGAAATGGAAAGCCAATTATGAATTGCCAAAGGAAATTCACTGTCAGCTTTCTATAAATATATCTCATGTTTTAGAAACCGACTAGCTTTTATGTAATTTATTGTTCACTAGCAAATTACATCATAGGTCATATACAAGTTATAAAAGCATATGCTCAGTCTGGTATTCTTGACAGATTCAGCTGTGGAATGATGGATATGAATTATGCTTTTGTATTTTGCTAACGCAGGGGGTAGTAAATTAGCAGGTGGCTAAGAAGTGCTAATGCTCTATGAATTAAGCATCAATTTTCTTTTCCTTCTTTTCCGTTCTTCTTGAGCACCGAACACATTTTGATCTTAGCCGATGACTAGTCTCTAAGCAAGAACTACGCCTGAGAGTAGGAGAGACAATCAATTACTGCTCTATTGCTACTATTAATAGCTTTACTAGCATTTGCTTTCAGAGCTGTTTTAGTGGTAGAACCCTCATAAATTCAGCATACTTTGGTGTGTTAGCAATATTAGTATCAGCAGAGAAAATAATATCTGCTCCCGATCCTTTCAGCTATAGAATATTGTACTCTGTTTTCAATAATTAAGAAAATTATTTCAACTACACACAGAAGTTTTCACAGGTTGTGGTGTGTTAATTGATGAATAGATTTGTTTTGATCATTGGTGATCCACAGATGATTTAGAAAGGTCCCTGACATTTCTTCGACAGTTCCAAATAAATTTCATATTTTTATACTGATCTTTGTTCACGTGTAAATATTTAAGCAATGGAATAAGAGGTGCCTTCCTGTTATAACTTCCTGCAAGATTGTTTCTGTAGATATCTATCCATCAGTGGAATAGAAACCCTGGCACAACAAATTCCATTTTGGTGGCCTTGTTCCATACAGAACATTTCTACTGGGTCTGCCAGCAAGTAAAAGTAGCTGTGCATACAGATCCACATTCAGGCAGCCAGGAGAAAAACCTCTGAACGAGGCCAATTGTTTCAGAAAATACCCTGGCTGTAACACTTTGAAGAAGGCCCTTCAAGCTCTTGGCAAAGCTTCTCCTCTGACTGCTCTGCACAGCTCTAATAAACCACTAAACCTCAATTCTTTTTTTTTTAGTGTCACAATTTCTGGTCCAGCTTTTTACCTTGAGCCCTAGCATTGGGCCCATAGGTATAAGCAGTTATAAGAACAGATCACAACTCAATTAGCAATTGTCACATCTGAGACACTATTTCCTATGAGCAACCAAGCAGTTAAGAACCAGTTTGGTCTAGTGGTTAAGGGACCAGGTTAGAAACCAGAAGACCATGAATTCTAGTCCTGCCTTGGGCAAGAAAACCAGCGGGTGATTTTGGGACACTCATTTTTTCCCATCCCAGATCACCTCACACAGTTGGTGTTGCAGGAAAAATAGGAGGAGGAAGGAGTATTAGGTACAATTGCTGCCTTGAGTTGTTTATAGAAAATAATAAAGGTTATAAGGAAAGGTGCTGTTGGAGGATATTAGAATTAATAAATGAGATGCCAATATTTGATTATGTTTTAAGTTTTGGTATGTTTTATGATGAAGGACGTGTAAACGATGATAGTTAAATAAGAATGGAGGTATGATATTTGATTCAATATACTTGAAATAATATGAACCATGGTTAAACTTGGTCGAACCTAGTTGAACCATGGAAAAGATGCATGAAAACATTTTGTAACCAACTGATACACTTTCTACAGCATGTAAGATGGAGGATGTTTGTGTTGTATTTAAAATTAAAATAAATAAATAAATATTATAAAAAATAATAATAAAGGTGGGAAATAAATAAATAAATAAATAAATAAATAAATAAATAAATAAATGAAAATACATGTTTTCATAACTGAGAAATCACCACAGATATTCACTACTCACACCAGTATTATTTATGTGTTAATAAGCAATAATGATGTCAGTCTTAACTTCATGAATCTCCCATATTCAAGTTTCTTCAGTAAAGGTTCAATTTGTCAATTCAAAAACAGTATCAGGCTATTAAAATAATGATGGCTTATGACAGAGATTTGGTAGAAGTGTGGGTGTTGTTTTGGTTCCCATTGTAATGCTAATTTACCTAATTCACACTTATTGAATTATTTGCAAATCAGAATACAATTATCATCCATTTCTTTTAAACAAATCCCTTTTGAAAGAAAAGAAAGTGAAAAAGAATTTGCTTTCATTTGTTGCTTTCAGATATGCCATTAAAAATCTAAGCATCTGTAAAAAGACCATGAAGAACAGCAATGAATCGAAGAGTTCATGTGGTTATGAACTCTACAATTATCCTCTGGTAAAAAATACTTTCAGCTCAAAGAAATACATAATTTACATGTATATTTCCCAAACAAACAGCTAAGAAAAGGAAGCCCCATAAATATCAACTTATTACATATTTTTAAAATGTGATGACCTGGCCCACAATATTGAGCTGCTATAAAGGCCGAAGGATCATTCAGTGTGGGTTGGGAAAATATAGTTTTGATTTCTAAAATAAGGTATCATGTTTGAATGTAAATATTCCTACACTGGCTGACCTGATCTAATCAAAGAATTGAATTATTAAGGAGTTAAATTGCTGACTATTTAAGGTTATTTTTCAGGCTAATTCTCCCTTTTCACATCATTTTTTTTTTAAAAATCCAACAACTACATTTCTTGCTTTAAAAAATATTTTAAATTGCCCCAGATCATTTCCCTCTGTAACTCACTATTTCTTCCAGAATAAAAATAATAATAAAAAGAATGAATAACAAAGTCAAGGTTAATTATTAGAATAACTAATTTATTGTAGAAAAGTAGGAATTTGCTTTCAAGTATGGTCACATAAATCAAAACAGATGATTGGGTTTTAATTATGTAGCAGCATCTCCTATTAAATTGAACAGATACATGACACCCATGCATATCAAATCAGAACATAAATAGTCATGTTGAACAGCTATGCAACTTATTTAATAATTAACTTTAATTAAATTGCACTAAACATAGCTATTATTCTTGAGGTTTATATGTTTATATGTCATGCTTGCGCTCAATTAGAGGTACTAAAAACTGGCTTTCAAAATAAAACATAAAAATAATATAAAGGCATAATTATATATGTTTCAACATTCCAGTAGCACCTATTGGTTTGAAAGTAGCACTCATTTAGTAAAAATTGGTATTCTTAAAAGCAAAGCAAAACAAAACAAAACAAAATAAAATTATACCAAATCTTCATTTCTATGCAAGCAACAACTTAAGGTCATTAATCAACATCTGCTTCAGTTCTCTCACAATTTACATTATGTTTCTGTAGGATTACACAGCAGTTTATGGTAAATAGGTTAAAATTAGCTTTGCTACTTTAAAAAAAAAGTTAACTGGCATCAGATTTGCTCCTTTCTTTTACTAATATTCCGTTTAACCTTTTCTAAATTTTATCAGTAAAAATTGTGTAATGTTAGAACAATTTAAGTGCAAGAAACATGCTGAATTTCATAGAAATCAGGATGTTTGAACAATGCAGATTGTAGCATTGTTAGATTTGGGAGAGAAGGAAATAACACAAATAAGAACAAAGTCATTTAATAGTGAGAAGGGTTGCTTATACATGTACATAAATAAAAAATAAATTTAAAAAAATAACATTTGCTATAAAACTGGATATTACAGTGGAAATAATGTGTGGAAAATTCCGAACTGCCCAGTTGTGAGGTTTTGTGGAAAGAAAAGGGAGTGGCCAAAAGTAATGATGCCCTTTGTGAAAAATTTGGAAGTGACTTTGAGTAATAAAAATCATATAGATGAACTCTCTTGTCTTTTCCATAAAAGAAAATACAGTTCTTAAATCAATCAAGTAAAGGCAATAGCTTCAATATTGCTCAACTTCTCAACCAATTTCAAAGAATCATTCTGATTTAAGGGCAGAGCAGTCAGCCACTGGATCTAATCCTTCCACTTTTTCTTTTCTTTATCAAGGCATTTTAATAAAGTAGTAAGCATCAAGTAGCAGTAATTTGTATGTGTGAGTAGATATTTTCACCATTTTTGTCAGTCAATGTCTTCCTTTCCATTCAAGCACAATAAGCTCTTCAAACTGGGGAATAATTTTTGGGGAGAATTTGGAACAAGGCACTTACAAACATTCCATTCTGAGTAATTCAAGAAAACACAATGAAATGCCTTATTACTCTCTGGATTGCTATGGTAGTATGCCTATGTATGTATGTATGTATGTATGTATGTATGTATGTATGTATGTATGTGCCTACAAGACTCCAAAAAACCAAGAACAATGCACACCATGCTTCTTCTAAGCCAGTGATGGCGAACCTATGGCACGGGTGACACAGGTGGCACGCGGAACCATTTCTGAGGGCACACGAGGCGCTGCCCTGTCAGCTCCAGGACACATGTGTGTGCTGGCCAGCTGATTTAGGCCTTTTTGAGGCTGTTTTTCGCCCTCTGGAGGCTTCAGGGAAGCTCCTGAAGCGTCTGCAGGTGGGGGGCGGCTGTTTTCACCCTCCCCAGGCTCCTAGAAAGCTTCTGGAGTCTCAGGAGGGCGAAAAAAGCAAGCCAAAAGCAGGGGGTCACACACATAGCATTATGGGTGTGGCATACCCATGCACGATCCTCCTGCGCTCCCCCCACTTTTGGCACACGAGCCAAAAAAGTTAGCCATCACTGTTCTAAGCAAATGTCGTTATTGTTCCTCACCCATAGGCAGAATCTTGCCAAATTAAAGTATGCTATCTGAACGGAGTTGTCTCTTGCATCTCTGGAATGCACCCCCTCTCCCTCCCGGGAAACTGGCCTAGTATACACTATCACAATAGGCAATTTTTGTCCCCAGTGAAAAATCATTGGGTAAGCTCTGGATAACAACAAAGCAAAAACATAGTTTTTGTGCAAAGAGAATGTGGGTGGAATGGAAAATGTACACAAAGACAACACATATAGCACTAAAGCAAAAGCCACTGCTGCTTCTTTTGTAAGGATTTAAAAAAAAAGGTTTTGCTAAAATACTCTACACCTCATTGCATTAACCATAGGGAAAAAAATTACTTCTGTTTCTGATTGACCATTACTGCAATGCCACCATATTTGAAGAGAATTGGACAAAGTAACTCGGATAAAAAGTACTTGCTGTCACTTTTACTATTTTCAGCTAAGATGTTGAGATTTTCATATTAAACGAATCCACATACAGCCAATCTAATTTTAGTCTTGTTATAATATTATGCAATACATTTAGGGTATATTTGCTATAGTAAGGTAACCATTCAAAGTTAAACTTAATTATATATATTTTTAAAAAATGTCGATTAAACTTATTCTTGATATTAAATGCTACTGGTAGGCATACATTATCTAACTATTGGAGAATAAACTGTAGACAAGACATATGCATAATTAAAAACATATAATTATTTGTAGAAATGCCACCAGCTATAAAAAAAAATGCTTAACCCTTCAATATATTTCACAATAACAGCTGCTAATTCTTCACCATGTTGAACTTCATGCTGGCAGCAGCACAATCACAAGGAATCCCTGCATTACAGTGGAATCTGTTCTCTCTTTGTTTCATGTTCTTTTTTTAAATCAAAATATGCAACTCATTCTGTATAACAATACTTTTGAAGTGCAATCTATTAAAAGGTTAAGATGATTCACAAATGGAATAATCTTTGATCCATCCATTAGAGGGCACTATCCTACCATTTCATCATATTTAACATTTTTTAAAAAAAGGTTCCCCTTTTCTCCCTTCTTAATTTTTATATTTTTTCTCCAAACAAGACACAGTGGAGCATAATGTTTCATCTAGTAGCAGAAATTTAGGCACATTTTTGATTGAAGGGATAGAAAAATTGATGATGCTTTTTTTATACTAAGCAGCTACTGTTATGAATACACACACATCACACATATGCTTCATAGATGGTATAGCATATACATTATACCTTCTATAAAGTAGTGAGACTGCTCACTCTTGTGATAACTTACCATATGGATGGGGCTTCCGTGCCACTGATCTCTAAGAAATCATAGCCTTCTTCCAGTTGGAAATCTGTGAAAACCAGAGCAATGGTGTCTCCAGGCTCTGCAAGGATGGTCCATGTGCAGTCTGCATTATTGTCATATTCTGAAGGAAAGTGGGGGCTTGAAATAATTCCACTGGTCCCACGGAGGGTACCTCCACAAGCGCCTTCAGCTGTTTTTATATTTTTAGGAAAAGGAGGGAGGGAAGAAAGAAGAATACAATAGTTTGGTTATTTATTTTGTTACGATCAGAGATATCTGCAGGTTTAAACTATTTCATTAACAGGATAATGTCAAAATAACAACAAATACCAGTAGGTAGATAGCTAGACAGATAGAGATGAGAAATGAGAGATAGTGAGAGAAAACTGTTGATAGATAATGATAATGATAAAGAAGAACATAGATAGGGGGGAGAGAGAGAGAGGATAGATAGATAGATAGATAGATAGATAGATAGATAGATAGATAGATAGATAGATATGGATGGTAGACAGATACAGTAGATGGATGGATGGGTGGGTGGGTGGATGGATGCAGGCAGGGCAGGCAGGCAGGCAGGCAGATGACAGAGATAGTGAAAGAAAATAGTTGATAGGAGGAGGAGGATGAAGAAGAAGAACATAGATGATAGCTAGATAGAGAGAGGGGGTAGGGAGGGATGAAAGATATATACAGGAGAGAGAGAGAGAGAGAGAGAGAGACAGACAGACAGACAGACAGACAGACAGACAGACAGACAGA
>JAPKID020004315.1:0-11754 GCA_026931265.2 Tropidonophis doriae
GACCTCCCCAAAACCGCCTTTTTTTCACGAAAATGGGCCTGTTTCTCCGCCCCCCCCCCCAAAAGGGCATGAATAGCCTTTAGGAGGCTTATAGAGTGCTCCTGGGGACTTGGGAGGGGGGGCAAAATTGAGCAAAAAACAGCCTGTTTTTGCTCATTTCTGCCCTCCCCAGTCCCAGGAACACTCCCCAGGAACACTCTGAAAACCATTTTGATGAAGGGTTTCAGGAGGCCAAAAAGGCTATATTCAGTGTATAAGACACACCCAGATTTTCAGTCTCTTTTGAGGGAAATAGGTGCGTCTTATATTCCGAAAAATATGGTAATCCATTTGATCCTGATAGCACTTAGCTATAATGTTTCTTTTTTTCATGAAAACATCATATATAATGTTCCACCTTTAGGATTCTTTAACAAGTAGTGTTTGGACACTTTTAAACTAAGTAATTTAGTGAATGAAATTTCTATAAAAATAATTTTACATGTAATTCTTAGGAAATATTTGAATATGCTGGCCAGGTTCATGCTTTAGGAATAAGCTAAGATTTATTCAGCTTTGGCCTTAGGTATGCTAGAAGTCACACTCCAAAAACAGATGAGGCTTAGAGCAAAATTAGTTTTGATTTGTTTAATTACAATTATGTGTTTAGTTTGTTTTTTTTAGGTCACAGTTAATTCTAGAGGGCACTTGTTAATATTAGTGCTTGTTGATGTAACAGTCTTCAATTATGGCACATTACAGTTGCATTGTCTTTTGGAGAAAGGCTGGAGGCTATACCCAAGACTTTAAAGGGCTACGAGTTATAGCATGCTTAATTTGAAATACTTTCAGCAATTTAAAGCGGTTTTTAATTCATCTCACAGGATACTAACTTCCTGATAAATTTTTCTCTTAATTCAGGCTGTGGGACAGCCCATTCAGGCACGATTTCAAGAATCTGAAGAAAGACCAAAAGCTTTTGAAGAGCTTGGAAAACATGTTCAACAGTATATGAAAGCTGTTCATGCATTTAAAGAAAAGGTGTCTTTTTATATATTTCTTAACCTTCAAAATAGATTTCAAAAATCTCCGTTCTTTTTTCAGCACTAAACTATAAGAATGTTTCTCCTCCCCCCCCAAAAAATAAACAAAACCCTAGGATGAACAGTATGACCACTTAGACCCTGCCGAAATGGCAAAAGTGGAGAAGAGTGCAAATGAAGCAATGGAATGGATGAACAACAAGCTTAATCTTCAGCATAAGCGAAGTCTTACTTTGGACCCTGTTATTACAGCAAAGGAAATTGAAGCAAAAACGAAAGTAAATAAGTTTTTAAACTTAATGCACTGGTGGTATGATTTGCTTTAGACTTTTTCTATAGATTTTACAGATGAAGTTATCTCAGGCTGGCAAAAAAATAAAAATAATTTGATTTAAATCCTTTAAGCCAAGAATTAATAAAAGTGTTTATACACCTCTTGGAAAATGGTGGCAGGAAGTACCATACTTTGATGCGTTAAAACTTGATACTTTTATACTTTTAACTCTGATACTTTAAAGTAGCAGAGCTCACATTGTTCCACTTGTTTTGAAAGATTTAACAAAGCAGTGAGTGGACATTTTTTAACAGAAATAGTGGTTGTCTTCCCAACCCATTTAATGGTCTTCTTTAGTATCAAGTTAAAAGAGTACAATTATTAGATGGAAAGAAAAGGAATTACATCATTTTTTATAAAGATTCTGCATCTATTCCAAGAATAGATTAGACAACAAATAGAGCAACAATTAGACCAAATATTATAGTGGCTACTATGATTTCAAGTAAATTTATTCTGACAAATCTGCAGAGTTAAATTTGGATTTAGCTAGCTACCCTCTTTAACAAAAAAATTTTTTTCTTGAGAACTTAAAAGGGATATTTTATGGTGTAAAAGATTTTACTACAAAGAAAAAAACCAGTTTGGGATTGAACGAACAGTGAGAGTACATGGATAGGAACCTAGATAAATGTTTCAATGTGGTTGCCAAGGAAAAAATTTTCAGCATTACTAAATATATCTTATTTACATTGTTGACATTTAGCCCAATTAAGAATATCATTGGCAATTGCATGTTAACTTTGGTATATTTTGTCATTCCGTGCTTCCAACTCTTTCATTTCAGGAACTGATAAACATCTGTAATCCTATTGTTACCAAACCCAAACCCAAAGTGGAACTGCCAAAAGAGGATCAAAAACCAGCAGAACAGAATGGTCCAGTAGAAGGCCAAGGTGACGCCACCAAGTCTTCTCAGACTGCTGAACAGCATACAGATTCAACAGCTCCAACATCTACAGAAAAGAAACTTCCGGAAATGGATATTGATTGAATTCCAGTTCTTTATATTACATACTATAATAAAGCTTTATGTTGTCTACTTTACAATCTGAATATAAATGGGAGCCAATTGAGAACTGTTATTTTCTCACGGTACATTTTGGGATGGGATTAGTTGGTAGGGAGAGACAAATTCTCGGTTAGTTAAATCTTCAGCTGGATAAGTTCAATCTTTTGCCATATGATGCCAGAAATCCTTGATAGCTATTAGATTTGCATATCTGCTCTTTCAGTTTAATCCTGTTCATGTTGTGAATCCCATTATTTAAAGTGTATAAGAACAACTAGAACAGTTTGGTGGTTTGTTTTTAATCTACAATTAAATTACTATTGTGGATTGAAGCAACATTAGTTGATGTAAAATACCAGAAGTATTTAAAGCTCTGGTTCTAACACAAAAGAGCATAATAAAGATATTAGATTGTGATCCCTTTGGAATTATGGAAGCAATAATAGCATGTTTTATACCTGCAAGTTTAATACATTTTTATTGTACCATTTTATGGTTATGTGAGATATAAGGCAACATGGCTCAGATGACTTATTCAGGTTAAATGTAAAGAAATGAAGTAGCTGGAGTGTTTTTTCCCAGTTCATGTTCACACTCTATTAATATTCATTATGTCCTAGGTGTTGTATCAAATTGTTTATCTGATATGCAGAATAGCATTTATCTAAAATATGCTATTAGATCCAATATGTATCCTCATGATAAATTTCTCCCCAGCTATAAGAAATGCTGTGTAAATTTCTGTCTCTAGCTTAGTTGTAGGGGAAAAAGGAGAGTATACTGCTAGCTGCCTCTGGATTACTTTGATTAGTAGCTAACATAGAAGATAGTATTTGTTTTCCTACACTTGAAAATGATTGTTTTATCTTCCAGCTAAAGAAGGAATCTGGCAGTTTACTCTTGTGTTCATTTACACTTTGGCTGTGTTATTCTTCTAGTATTGATAATTGTCATTAACTTGTATGTGTTGAAATCAAATGAAAGCTTCCATACACATTACAAGAAATAAATGCACTGGATTCTGATTTTTTTAAAACTCTTGATTATAAGAAACCTACATAAAACTCTTTAAAATTGGAAAATAAATAACATGAATTACGGGTACATCTCTTTAAAACCAACTGTTAAGTACTCCTTGAAAATATATTGGACTTGAAAGCCATGTTTTACAATCATGAGGATTATATAGTTTTAAAGGGTGTTGCTTTTAATTTAGGTCTTAGTTCATACTTGAAATTCCAAGCACTGTCAGTGCCAGAATTTCAAAGAAGAAAAATAGGAGTATTATTATATTTACAATAGTATTTTTATTTTTCTTCTTTGAACTTAAACAGAAATTATTGTGTATATAAAATATTCAAAAGTAATTTATCTCCAATTATTTCTGTTTTCTGCATGTTTGATCTCTTCATGGCAATTGAAAACCTGATGAAATACAGTACAACCTTTATCTTTACATCCCATTGTCACATAAGCTTTTATTTCTTTGAAAATATTCACTGCTTTTCTTTAAATGGCACTCAAGAAAGATGAAAAACTACAAAGTGCTAAAGACGAGGCTGTATGCTGTGTTAATATAAATGTCTTGCATCACAAGTTGAGCAGCATATAAATTTTGATAAAATAATCTACATCAGCTTTTTTGCTTAACTTTAGAATTAAAGAGGGAAAAAGTTTGAGATTTTAAACTGGCTTTTCATTGCTGTATGCGGCCTGGAACCACACTATGTGACAGCCATATACATTTCTTTGAAAAAAACAAATAATGGGTTCTTACTGAGAATTATCCTAAGAACAAGAAGTCAGATTGAGTAGTGTGTAAGGACACATGGATGGAGACTGAGTGCTAAGCCTCCCTTGGGCATGAAAGTTGCCTGGGTAACTTTGGACTAGGTTCTCAACCCAACCTTCCCCACAGGATGATGATTGTAATGAATGTAGATAGGGCTGGAAGAGACTTGGAAGTCTTCTAGCCTGACCCTATGCTCAAGGCAGGAGGCCTTAAAACATCCCAATTAAATGGTTGTCCAGTCTGTTCTTGAAACCACCTGCAAAGCACCACCTATAACTCTGTGACCCCTAATCCTATTCAATAGGCTACACATACCTCCCACAACCATGCATTATACAATTTAGCCTTCATATTCTCCTTCCCTATTTTGACTTGTACACTGTTCTGTTTTCCTTGGTACTACTTTTGATAGGTTGGACTATTCTTTTTTTGTAAAAATGGATGCAAAGAATTAAGCAGTTCTGCTTTCTTTCTGTTGCTTGTCATTTTGCCAGCTGCTCCCATTAGTGGAGCTATTGTTTCTTTGACTTCTTCCATCTTATTACACATTGAAAGAAACTTATATTTGGCATTAGTTGCCAGTCTTAGCTCATTAGGGTCCTTCGCTTTCCTGATTCCTTCCTTGCAAATTTGGGTTATTGGCTAGTATTCTGTTTTAGTTACCATATGTGCCCTTTCCATTTTATTGTGTGCTGCTTGGAGAATCCCAAGTATAGGTTAATTTTGGTCTGCTTGCCTTGGAAGACATCTTGACCACATCTCTACTTGGTGGAGCTCAGTTACTCAATTCAGTCTGCCTAAGAGACACATCATATTTCTCCAGCTCAGTTGGCAAGAAAATTTATCAGTTTGGAAGTTTTTTGCAAGATACAGGTTAGTCAGGTAGATCTGATTGTAATTATTAGTTGGCTGCTTGTGGGTGCGCTGGTTTTCCTGGCCTCCTGGCTAGAACTACCACCACATTGTTATATACCTGGTTCCTTACATCCAACAGATTCGCAGCCAGGCATCATTGCCTGATCACTCAGGCTAGCCCTCAGTTGATAGGCATCCAAATGACCTGGGAGATCGGTGCACCGATCTAAGGGTTTCCTCCAGATTGCTAAATCTGTGGCTTGTATGTGTTTTACTGGCATTTGGAAGACTGGTCCGCCATCTTTGTAATGCTTAATTGGCCGCATGGGCGTTATTTGCCATGGGGGAGCTGGTACACCATTCTTGTGCATGTTTGCCAGATATCATTTGAATTTTGCAGTATTTTATTTGGCACCAAAAGCTGTTTTTTGCTCGGTAGCCATTTTGTCAGGCAGGATCACAGTCTCGAGCTTATCAGCTACAAAGGAGACAGCATTGGGCTCCAGCTTCGTTCTTTCATCAACTTTGATTGTGATTGTGCTGTGCCTCCTGTTGAAGCCTTTTGTTACACCTTGTGTTCACGGAGCCTCAACAGTGAGTTGGCAGTCTTGTGACCATCAGCCAACCGGTTTCCTGACTTGCAGGGACCCTGATTTGACCCCGGGGTTGTCGCTAGTACTGATACCATGGCTAATCGGTCTTATTCCAGTGCAGTTAGAGCGGGAGTTTCTCCTGGGAGCCTACCACCCACAATGGCGTCAACTTCCAGAGTGGGGAGGCCTACTTCTAAGGGAACTAGCATCAAATCACGGACCAAGTCCAAATCTGCTATTGCTGAGAAAGATGCCAAGTGTAAGCAGAGAGCTTTGGAGGAGCAATTCTCCAAGATTGCAAGAGAAATGGAAACTACCAGATTTCTTTGTGTGTTGGCCTTGGAGATGTTGCCCTACCTCTCGGTCTCGGTGTCATCTCCAGCCTTGGTGTGTCCAGGGATTTGTCCTGATAATGTTAACTTTCAGGGCCTGTCTGCTGAGGATGTAGGCCTACACCCTACTTCTTCCAGTATTTCTGCATGGGATTTCAGCCCTATGTTGAAGGTTGGGCATTCCATGCCTGAGGCCATGTTTGCACCCACGGCAGTAGGACTCTGCTCTGAGGACGGGCAACTTTTATGTCTCCCCAGGGAAATCAGGGATCTGATTTCTGTTGCCATTTCCCAGGGTGTAGATTCCTTGGGCCAGTCTAGGCCATCTCCAGGTCCCCTATGGGATCCTCCTTTCCTATTAAAATATATACATAGCAAGGAGGATTTGGGGGAGCAGGAATTATCGGATGATGAAGGCCTGACCCATGATTAGCCCGCTTTTTCAGGGCTTTTTAGACTTGCCTTATTCAAGTCCTTGCTATTCAAGGTCAGCTACGGCCAAAATGAGGGGTAAGGGGACTGTGGTCGAGCCCTTGTTGAGCCTGGATCCTACTGACAGGCTCTTCTGTAGCAGTTCCAATGGGAACAGTCCACCACAGTACTTCAGATGGTGCAGTTAGGCCTCACCCTAGAGTTCCTTTTCATTCCTCCAAGACAGTTCATTTAGATGCCCTTTTCCACGGTGTCAGGTCAAGAAAGGATTTGTGGATACTGAGATGTGATATTTCTTGAACAATCTTGCCATTGAGCTAGTTCCACAAGGGCAGGAAAGTCAGGGATTTTACTCCATCCTTTTTCTGGTCCCAAAGAACTCGGGAGTGGGATGGGGAGTGGAGAGCTGTATGAGACTTCAAGAGGCTCAATTTTCACTTGGTATACAAATGCTTCAAGATGCAGTCCTACAATCCATCTTGGGCTGCATCCGTCAGGGAAATCTACTGAGATCAGTGGACATCAAGGAAGCCTACCTTCATGTGCCCATCTGGCCCTCCCACAGGAGATTCCTGAGGTTTACCTTCATAGGGTGCCATTATCAATAACGAGCCCTGCCATTTGGCCTGTCATTTGTCCACAGGACCTTCATGAAACTGTTGACAGCGGTGGCAGCCCATCCACGGTCACTGCCCATAAGACTTCAATGCTATCTCAATGATATTTTGAGTCAGCTGTCGCCGCCACGCAAACCACGATCCAATCATTGCGAAGCCATGGATTTACAGTGAATATGGACAAGACCTGCTGCTGTCCACCAAGCTGCTGCATTTAAGAACATTGATAGACACTGAGCGCTGCGAGGTCTTCCTGTCCCAGGAGCAAGTTTCCAGCATCCACAACCTGGGGAACCATCCTGTAATAGAGGTCAGTACACTTGTTGGTCCTTTCGACACTACTCGGAAAACTGATCTTGCATTGGTATCATTCCCTGGACAAGGCTACATGCACATCACCTGCAGTGGTTACTGCTTCTGCATCTACAAAGGGCCAGCAGCAAGCACAACATCAAGGCTCAGGTGCCATCCAAGTTGCTCCGATCCCTCAGCTGGTGGACTTCCCCTGCCTTGCGGAAGAGTTGTCTATTCAAGGATCCAGAGCACATCACAACAACATCTCATGGCAGCTTGTTTGGGTGGGTCGCTCATGCCCAGACTTATGTGGAACAGGGTCGCTGGAGACCTAGTGAACAATATCAATTGGCTAGAGCTCCATGCCACCCACCTTGCCCTCTGATGTTTCCGGGAGTTGGTGTTGGGCGACATGTTCTGATCCTCACTGACAACATGGCCACGAAGAATCATATTAGGAGGAGGGCGTGATTTGCGTGGCACCTCATGCTGGAGGTGGAGAGGCTTTGTCTTTGGGGAAGTTGCACATTTTGTCCCTCAGGGCAGAACACATTTCCGGGACTGCAAATGTCCAGTCGGATTGGCTGAGCAGGGCCACGGTGGACCACGTGGTATGGTGGCTCACCCGGATCTGTTCCAGGAATTGTCACACAGATTCGGTCACCCGACTGTGGATCTATTCGCACATCTAACCTCATCTGAGGTTTTTCACCAGGTTTCTGATGCCAGGGCGGAAGGGGTTGACGCTCTTCGCAGCCCATGGCCCCAGGGACTATTGTACGCTTTTGTACCTCTCTCATTCTGAGGGTCATTCGCAAGGTGCTTATGGAGAGAGGTGCTGCTCATCGCTCCGCACTGGCCCCGACACTCTTGGTATGTTGACCTAGTCAGCCTCTCAATTACCAGACCTGGGAGGATCCTGGATGACAGGATATCCTTCAGCCAAGGGCTCTATTCCACCCGGAGCCCCAGTGGCTTCAGATGGCCATCTGGCACTTGGGGATATATTGATGTGAGACAATTTCTCCAGGAGAGTCATCTGGACGATTCAAGCAGCCAGGCGACCTTCCACCACACGTATATATGCAACATGGACTGGTTTCTGCAGATGGTGCCGTCTTCGACAGGTCATCCCCATGCCTGCTTCAGTTCTTCAAGTTTTGGAGTTTTTACAGCACTCTCCATAGACAGCTAGCTGCTTTATCAATGGTTCTATGGGTGTGTGTGTGGCAGACATACTCTGGCTCATTATCTGAGGGTGCGTACCTTTCTTAAAGGAGCTGCCAATCTCAAACCACTGGTGGTGCATCACTACCCTTCTTTGGACCTTTCCATTGTGCTCCAGGCACTGACCTTCACTCCATTCTAGCCCTTGCGCACCATCAGCCTTCGTCTACTTACTCTTAAGGTGGTCTTCCTCATAGCCATTATTTTGGCCAGGAGGTTATCGGAGTTGGCAGCCCTTTTGATCTGTAAAAACCTTTGCATTTTTCATCCTGACATAGAAGTCCTCCAACTGGACCCTTCCTTTTTGATTAAAATTAATTCATGGTTCAACAGGGCCCAGGAGATTGTCCTGCCAGACTTCTGTCCGTGGCCTACACATCCTCTTGAGAGGAAGTAGCACCAACTTGATGTTCGACGGGTACTTAGCAGGTATATCAAACAGATGGTGTAGTTTAGAACTGAATCCTTATTCATGGCCTTTCAACCTGTATCTATGGGTCAGAAAGTATCTTCTGCCACCGTTCAGGCAAGCCAACTGTCTTTTTTTTATTTATTTTGACCCTCAATTTTTCAGCTCTTTTTGCAACCTTGCTTGTTTTTCTTTCACTCGAATTGCCTTCATTATCTCATTTTTCATGATTTCACAAGTGTCCTTGTAGGCTTTCCATCCATGGAATCCTTCCTAATATCTTGAAATTAGCTCTCTCATCTGATTTAGCTTCCTGTTGTTGCATTATGGTGATTTAAAGTATGATATGATTGCGCTCCTTCAAAGTTTCTATAACTTCTACACTCAACCATTTTTTCCATTAGTAAAAATTAAGTCCAGAATAGCTGTTCCTCTAGTAACCACCTCTACTTTGTCTAATAACCTTCTCCTCTACCTTTTGCATGACAAAACTGCCAGTTAGACACATGAGGAAACTGATCTCCCACTCTGCAGTTTGTTTCACAGTTGGAGTCAGGTTAATTAAAGTCCCTCATTAGTATAGTTTCTTGCACATTTCAACTAACTGATCTACAGAGTTCATCTATTTCCTCTGTCAGGTTGGATGGCCAGTAGTGCACACCTATACAAAGTCATTTATCCTCTAATATTTAGCCAACTACTTTGAAGGTGACTTTCATCCCTAATATCGTATATTTATGTGCAGGCATAGTAATAATATACACAGTGTGACTTTTCCCCCTCCCTTTTTATTTTTTTTAGTTTTGTTTCTTTTTGGTTAGATGGCAGGCGTACTAGGGATTTCCACTGCCTTGTATCTAAATCAAAGAATACTATAATAAAACAGCAGGTTGGAGTGTTGTGATAATTAAAAAAATGGTGTGCTGCAAAAACAATATATGGGGAAGCTGGTGCATGCACAAAAATGACACCTAAAATCTAAGACACTAGGCCTGCACTGGAATCGTTTTACAATATAAAAACATTTCAAAATCACCCAAGAATGCTTTTTGGTTGTCTCCATCACTATCGGGCCCAAGCCCAGAGAAATAAGTTTGAATTCAATCCTTTTATTTGCTTACACCTATGGACAAAATCTTGCCAAACAAGCTGTAGCTTTCTTACCTATTAGACACATTCTGAAGAGATTCTAGCGTATGGCTATCCCGAATCTCTCCCCTTATCCTGCTTGGAAATGCACAGTCCCTTAATCCAGGACTCTTTCTGGGAAAACTATGCTTATCAAAACTCCCCCACTCTCTTGCAGGTGCTCATTACATTGCAATGGTAGTGCATTCATGTATTGCCAACCCATAAGCCAGATAGGCTCATCTCTCTTAAACATAGCGTTAAAGATTTTGTCTCATTCCAACACTCCTGATATTACCACTTACATTCCAAATGGTGGTTTTCGGGCATTTCCCACAGCCCTAGTATGTAAGCAAAATAGAAGTTTCAGATTGTGCTAGGATTTTGAAAATTAAAAAGGAACATATTTGGAAACTGGAATAATACAGCTTTTTGATTGGTTAGCTGCAATACATGTAAAAGGGTAATTTGCTCTTGAGAAACAGACCAATCACACAAAAGATGTTTATTTTTTAAAAAATCAAACTTAATTTGTTAAAGACTAAATGGTAAGAAACCATTATATTTTAAATTTTAAAATATATACTTCCAAAGTTAAATACTAAATACTAAACCAACAGTTCAGACTTACCAGTTTACAAGTCAGTTGAAGAAAAATACAAAGGATTAGAGTAAATCCTGTATTCCGGATGGAATCTAAAATGGTATAATCTGTTACAAATAAAACTTGCTGTAAAGGGATTGGAATAGGATTCAAATGATGTTGGTATACTAAGATTATAGGTACAATTGGCACCATCTTATCTTGTTCACATCCTGAAGTCTCAATTCAAGACCAGCCTAAAACAATTCTCTTAATTGAACAGAGACAAAAAATCAGCACAAGCTCTTGTCTAGATTTGTTATCTAGAATTTTCTTGAAATAGCTAGATGAACATCTCACCCATTCCTCAGAAATCCAAATTTTAATCAAAAGATGTCTTTTCTCAGGTTGTTTCTTCATTTCTTCCAATTTTGCTTTGTCCTTAAGTGACTCTTAACTACAGCAAAGATATCTTTGTTATTGGAAAATTAATTTGAACTCTTTTCTTCGAAAAATGGCTAATCAAGTTATGAGACTATGCCTTAATATTCAAAATAACTTTGTATTGAAAAAGTAAATCTGACGCAGAATTCAATTGTAACCAGAAACCATTGTTGGATTATTATAGGTTTGTGTTAAACCAGGTACCCTTAGTTTAAAATTCAGTAGTGAAATAGTTTTTGCTTTAAAAGTGATTTAACACATTTCATAACTCAAATATTAAATAACAAAAGATTATACAGAAGCACTTCTCTCTGGGAGATTCTAGGTTTAATGTTTACCTTACTAATTGCATTCTACTATTTTATTTTTTACACTTACCTGTCTTGATTTATTTCTTTTAAAAAGTACTCAAATTTTCTATTCTCAGGAGAGAGGGAAGACTGGGTTAAGTCTGTCATGACACTTAATTAAAAAGTGAATATATGTTGGAATGCAGATTGATGCACAGAGATCTCTCTTTGCTTCCATAGTATTTTTTTTTGCAGCCAAACACTAGTAACCCTACATAACTTAATCTAACATAATTGTTGTTCCATTACACATTATTTGGGGACTAAGGCAGGGGTCTCCAACCTTTGCAACTTTAAGTCTGAAGGACTTCAGCTCCCAGACTTCTCCAG
>JAPKID020004316.1:0-11751 GCA_026931265.2 Tropidonophis doriae
GCTTCGCAAGGGACTCTACCCTACGGCGCTGGCTCTCTCCAAATTCCTAAGGAATTTGGAGTTTGGCGAGGCGTTTTTGATGGTTAAAAACGCTTCTTTACGAGCGGCTGGGACGGCAAGCTCAAAAGAGCTGCCATCGGAGCCGCTGCTCAAACCGGAAGCCAGGAATCTACAAGTTTTTAAAGACATCAATTTGGCTGTGTTGTTGCTGGACCACTATCTTCTTAGTGTTCTTTATTTTTGTATCTTATTCTTGTTCTTTGTTTTGGTTCCTGATTATTTATATTGTATTTTATATGCTTCTCCCAGGCTTTGGTCTAGGATGGAGTGAGACTTTTTGGATTATACCCTGCCTTTACTATAATTCAAGGCAGCAAATATATCTTGTACTTCTTCCTCTTGTCCTCCTCACAACTCTATGAGGTAAACTGGGCTGAGAGAGAATGACTGACCCAATGTCACCCAACTGGCTTTCATACCTAAGACAGGCCTGGAAATCATGGTTTCTTGGTTTCTAGCTTGACCATTACATCAAATTGGCTGTGTTGTTGCTGGACCACTATCTTCTTAGTGTTCTTTATTTTTGTATCTTATTATTGTTCTTTGTTTTGGTTCCTGATTATTTATATTGTATTTTATAGCTGCTAACCCAACATTGCCTAGTATTTATTTATAGGGGGAAAATGTCTGTATCAAACATAATTTCTAATATTGGATTTTCCCCCTTACCAGAAGGTGCCCCCCTTTAGAGTACTGTGAAGCCATTACAATGGCAACTCCACTGTAGAAGACATTTTAGCAGAATCCATTTTAAGGCACAACATGCTGTATCTTAACAGAATACACACCTTGAAAGATATTTGGGGTATCTTACCCCCACAGCATATTTTCCCAGACAGTAAGTCATCTGTGCACCAAGTTTGGTTGAAATTGTGTGAGGCTTTCCAGAGTTATGCTGTAACACAGGCACACATTCATTTACATATATTTATATATGTTTATTACACATATATAAATTCCCTAGAGATGTTATCTCTCAAGCTTTAATCCTTCTTAATCAGAACAATTCAACACTTATACTGAGATTTTGCAAAGTGTAGAAGTATTGAACTATGCTCCATTTTTTATTTTATAACTGTTTACATTGGTAAGAATTGGGGAAATATTACTTAGCATGACTTTCACTCAGCTCATAATAAAACTTTCTGGTGATAGAGATCAAAGCTACCTTCCTCACATCATGGACAGAGTATAATAGGCAAGCTTTTGAAAGAAAAAAAAAAGACATGTGAAGAATTTAGATGGTCAATAACACGACATTCTACCTGATAGAGAATTCACAGACAGACTACTTCAAAGGCAGATAGTTCCTTTGAAAAGTTAGATGACTGTACAACTTTTTTTTCCAGCAAGAAAGGCTACTGATCTATCTAATTCATCTGGCTGGACTTTTTATGGAAAGTTTAACTCCACACCTCCATGAAGTGTAATCTGAAATATGGACCGGCCATTTAATTATAAAAGTTTAGTGAGGGCCAGTCTTTTTTAAACAAATCTCACAAATAAATAACCTCAAATTTGTGAAATTTATTTGCCTTATAACTGATAGCTTCTTATAGACATTTAAGAATAAATCACACAGTGGTCTGATCAGTGGAATATATAGAAAATGTCCATGGTGTTGGAGAGCTCTCTGCAGAGATTATAATGAATACAAAGTCTGGAAGGTGTTTGTATTTTACAGTTCAAAATCTTTGATGTTGGAGTCATTAAATTGGAACTGGGCCATTCAAAAAAATAATTATCTTATAAGGTAACTTATTAATTTGAAAATTCAGATTTGAATAAAGCATACAGTCCTTTAAAATATGATCAATTTAGTGGTGGTGACAGTATTCCAATTTCTATTTTAGAATTTTATAGGAAGCATCCAAAATAATGTTCAGTGATGCTTATAGAAAAGACTTTGGGTTAGAGAGCCAGGCTCTACTTAACAAAAAAACCCTGAAAACAATCAATAGCTCTTCACTGTGCAAAAACAGGCTACATTTTGCAGACCAGGATACGTAGTTTGTCCCATCCAGCTGAGTAATCAGTGATAAATTTGGAGCTTGGCCTTGTGCCATCTTCTCTGGGATATTAATTAAACTATTCAACAGGTGTCTGTAAACTATAATGTGTGTAGCAACTCAACTCCTCTATTCACTGCAGCTTGCACAATAATCTGGGCCCATAATCAGTGTTAGGCAATATCTCCATTGGGAGACAACAAAGTTGTGCAGCGGAGTATGCAGCTAGAAAATGCTAGTATACACACAATTAGTAGACCAGACACTGTTAAGTAAAAATAAAATAGCTTTTATTGGAGTTGTAAAAACTAAAAAACCAAACTACTGCTTAACAAGCAGTGATGTTAAAGCAAGTCAAAACAAAGTCTTAACAAATATCAAATTGCTTACAGTCAGCAAAACACAATCTTCCTTCTTCTTTCTTCAGTAATTCACAGCACACAAATAGTCAGTTATCAAACAGTGAATCAGCAAATCCGGCAGAGAGAGATTTATGCGTTCTCCATACCTCCCTTTATAGTTAAGATAATTACTCTTTAATTACAGTCTCTAACCTTCCAACATCCTTAAAGCCACAATGATCATTTATCATCATGGTATTATATATTGCCTACCCAACTCTAGGAGTCTACTCCTAATACTTCTCTGGTTTGAATCTCAGTAAGAGAATGGCTAGTTTATGAGAGCTAAATAGCTCGAAATAGATCTATCCTAGTCTGCCTTGTTTATTTATTTATCCACTCAAACCTAACACACACACACACACACACACTCACACCCTCTTAGCAACTACACTAGCACCACCATCAGAAAAGAACAGGGAAATTTATTATTTTCCCATGATTTGGATGGTGTCCATGGATAAGAATTAGAAACATGTATTCCTATAGAAGTTTGGCTCTCATGTTCTAATTTACTTTACTTTACTTACACACACACACACACACAGAGTTTACACATACAGTGAAATTCACAAAACACCCAGAGACTAGCCCAACACACATAACAATCCCCAAAAACATACACACCAAAAAATTCCATGCCCTTAAACCACCCAAGTATCCACATAATAAACCAAGTAGTGCTGTCCAATAGCTCACTGACGGTGGCCCTTTAGTTCATTGTTGAGTGCAATTATAGCTCTGGGATAAAAGCTATTCAGAAGACGTGTGGTCCTAGTTTTAATTGTTCTGTATCTTCTGCAAGAAGGCAACAGTCTAAAAAGATTGTAAGCAGAATGGGAAGAGTCTCTGAGAATTCACACCTGGAAGCTGATTTGCCCATTTTCTTGCACCAAACATGCCAGTCCATAAACTCTTGAAGGCCCACAATTAGAAATTCCCATAAAAATATTAAAGATATGAGGAAATAATATCTGTTTAATGAGCTAGGTGCCAATAACATTTCTCTCTCTGTGTGTGTAGCAACCATGTAACCTATGGGCATGATCTTATATATGCGTCTCAACTTGCATTAATTTATATTGGACAAGATTTGGATCATTGGAAAGCTCACACCATGGACTGCCAGGGTAGAGCTGATGATGGGGTCATTCTAAAGGTTTTCTGCCCCAAATTTGGATTTACATTAAATAGGTCTTCTCCCTAAACCCAGGACAAATGATACATAGAATAAAGAAGTGTTGTATCTAGATGTCAACTCCGACATGATGAAAGTTTGACCTATTAGGAACTGTTCTCTGAAGAGTGAAATGCTTTTTCAGTTACAGAAAGAACTCTGGATGTCTTTGAACTGACTTGCTGACTGCAACATTGAAAAACCAAAAGAGTTCATGTCTTAGTGCTAGGTTTGTCAGATCCAACACGTCATATTTTTCACTCTTTCATAAACCTCAGACAGCATTTCAAATGTATTCATCTGCTAAATTTGTGCAATTCGTGTAATTTGTGCAATTATGTTTCATGCATTTGATCCAGTTTGCCACAGAAAAAAGTGAAGCACTGGGGAATAGCCAAGGGAGAGCTTCTCCTAGGAGCAGAGATGCTTAGAAAGCATAAGACAAATCTTTTGCATAAGTAAAAGTTAGAATATACTTACATAATTTTTTTTCTAAAAAAGGCAAAGGAGCTGTAGTGGGTGGTCAAAGATTCAAAGTGAGTATGAAACGGATGGATAGACAGAAAGACATATAATCAGCTTAAATGGTGTCTTCACTTTAATATTATGAACCCTAGAGAAAGGATTTTAGACTTCCTGGAGAATGACACCAATTATCCCAAATCACCATCACTTCCATACCTAAAAAGTAGACTTCCCATTCCTAGTACAGTACTTTAACTGATGCATTACATTGTCTTACACTACGCAACACACACACACACACACACACACACTTTACTTGATGCAAAGGCCATGCATTGTTAGAGTTCCATCTGGATAAAAAAAAGAAACTATTAGTTCAAGTCATCCAGAACTTTGGGCTACAGAGTCATTCAAAGGAGTGCTCTACTTCTCCTTTCTCAAAAAGTGGCAGAAATATTGAGTCTCTGTTGGCAGTTTAGAATTAGTTTAAAATGGTTCTTTGATCTGGCTTTCTTGCTAGATGTGCAGGTGGAATGTATATTTCTTTTTTTCCTTCTGTTTTTTGCTTTGTCAGCCACAGCCATCTTGATAAAGATGGACCTTGTCAGTCATGTGTTAGCTAACTCCACCTTAGATTACTGTCAGATGAAATATGCTCCCCAAGGGAGCAGGCTTGTCATCCATGTCTTTTCAATGCTATGCTGACAATCTTATCTCAGACATTTCTATACTGCTATTATCCCTATGATGTTGGCTGCCTGCATTATATTGGAACATCATATTTTTAATGACTTTTCTGTACTATTTATTAATTATACATATTTTTTCTTTTTAATTACTTCAGAAGCTTTGTGATGTGCTCAGAAAATTCAGCAGATGTACAACCTTAACTCAGCAGATATGATCTACAAGTCAATCAATGCAGTCAGAAATTACTCAGAAACTAGTTAGTTGCACTTTAGTTGCTGCTGTGAACTAAGCAGTTTGGCAAACTATAACAACTTAGCACATCCAAATGTAGAGCAGAGAGACCTAATCTTAAACAACAAACAAATCAATAAATAAGCAAGTTATTGGTTAGCTTGCAACTTAATTCAGAGTGATAAATAAAGGCAAAAAAGAACATATGCCCACAATGCATGTAGTCCATGATTTAAACCATTTGTTTAATGACCATTTGAAGTTAGAATAGCACTGAAAAAAGTGAGGTATGACCATTTTTCACACTTGGTGCAGGATCTCCACAGGCGTGTGGAAGTGTGTCCAAAATTCAGATGTTTGGCCACTGGCTCATATTTATGACGGTTGTGATTTCTCAGGGTTATGTCATCACTTTTTGACAAACAAAGTCAACGGGGAAGCCAGATTCACTTTGCAACTGGGTTACTAACTTAACAGTGATTTACTTTACAACGGTGAAAAGAAAGGTCATAATAAAAGGGAACAAAATTCACTGAACAGCAAGGACCCTTCTTGGTCTAATGCTACTTTCAATCATACAGAAAGTATCCCAGATGGGGGGATGGCAAGAGAACCGATTGTCTTGAAATGTGGTTGCGGTAGTACAGATGACAGCAGTAGCTCCCATAACACATGTTGGCTTATGGTCCATTCAGCATCACTGAGGGTGGCTTTAGACCTTCAGCACTTGGTCTGGAGTCTCTCACAGCAAACAGGGAGGGCCTGTCTTTTATAATGTTCTGTTTTTAAAGTGAAGAATCTCATGGGAGTACAGGAGCCCTGAAAGTCCAAGGCCTGGCATTTTTTCTCTCTCTCTTTCCACTTTAAACAGGAAACATTTGCACTAAGCAATTCCAGTGGGAGAACGCAGGTTCACTTCAAGGCAGATAATGTTTGCGTGTTGCTTATGTTTGGTGATTTATCCTATGGGCTTAAATGGAGTCCGGCAGGAAGAAAAAACACACATTATGTTTCATGTCATGTAAAACAATGCTTGGTGAGTCTGGAGCAGAGCACAGACACGAATCACTAGACAAATAAGATGAGGGTCAGAAGTGTGCAATTTCAGATAAGAGTAGAATGATCAGCAATTTGCTTCTTCTTTTTTAAAGTTATTATTTTGGCATGCCAGAACATGGCATTTAAAAGTGCTGAGCAACAAAAGTAGGTTATCATGTTTTTAACCCACAGTGGTTAGTGCAGGAAGCTGGAGGAATTTCATAGACTCATAGTAGGGAAGATTATTAGATCTTGTAACGATATGAATGAAGATTTAAATGTTGCCTCACTTTTTGATAAAATGAACCAAGCAAAAAAATAGACTGAAACAAGACAGAGTAACCTCCAGGATGGATCTTGTACTCCTTCTTTTTGAAGGATTTTATCTAAATTGTAGTGAGAGTCTGAATATACAGAATGATCTGTCTGAAACAACAACAATGTAGTGATGTAGCTACTTCAGCTAATTAGAGTAAAACGAAGTTCTCTTAATTTTGTTGGGCTGACAATATTGTTAGTATTTTCTTCGCTTTGCTCACCCCCTCTTTTTTTTGTTTGTTTGTTAGAAGATGATGGCTTTAGGGTAATTTTAGCTGGTGTAAAAAATGTAGAGACAGTTTATAGAATAAGACAAAAATAAGACAGAATGCATACTGGCCCTAATTGAAGTCAGTTGAGTAATCCAGAGAAGTGGAAAAAATGTTGCTAACACAAACCTACAGTTTGTTGTGTTAAGAAGGTGATTTACTGAAGTTACTTTGATGGACTGTTTTGAGTGCAACTGTAGAAAAAGGGAAAAAGGATTTCAATTAGGGTGCTTTTGAAATAAACATGCAGTGTTATTTCTCTTATTCTTGGGGAGAGATAAAGCACTATTTAGGATATTAACCCTCTTCTATCCTCCCTAACATACATACATACATATATACATACATACATACATACATATTTGTACTAATTAGAGGACTAATTTTTTAAAAGCTTGTTAGAAGGAATAGTGAAAATTATTGCCAGAGTTCTAAAGACTTTAAAATCTTGCTAAAGCAGCCCCCAACAGCCACAACTGGGCTAAATTATATGTTTATATTTAAATATAATTCTTTTTTGTGTAAAATTGTGAATATAGAAATTAAGTTGCGGTTTCCAAAAAGTCACAAAATCACGTTGATGCTGAAATGGGCTTCTGTTCACATATGCAGTCTGTAGTTGTCATTTGTTTTCAAGTTATGCATTTTCTTTTCTTATTGATGGTGGACAGCAGTGTGGAAGGGTTGAGGAAAGTGCATATGATAATATTAAGCCACGAAAAAAGTGGGGCTGTCACTTTAGCATAGAAAGCAGAGCAATAGCTGTGAGAAATTTATTTTTATTACATTTTATTTGTATTACATTTTATTTTTATTTACATTTTATTTCTCTGATAAAGGAAAAATAAGGAGAGAGCCTGATAAAAGTGTATAGCTACAGAAATATAAACATACTTTATGTTCATACTCACTTTTACTTGACTTTACACAATGCCTTACTTGTTGCTACTTTTCCTAAAGAAACAACACACGTAGAGACTGAGAATTCACTTAAGTGTGTCTTACTTTTGCCTCCATAAGGAAAAACAATACTGCTTTTTCACTTTGCAAAAACGGCTATCTCCAAGGAGGTCCTAATGAATTTTATTCTTGGCTCTTATTGTTTTTGTTGACTCCTGCAGGCCCCAGAGTTCAGAAGCCCGGTTCATGCCTCCACAGTGACCCATGCTTTGGAGGGTACACAAGTCTTTCAGATCAACAGGGAAGGCAGAAAGTCAGTGACCCATGGGATTCATCCAAAATGTCTGCTGCACCTCCAGCCACTCAGAAAACATGTGAGGAACATTCCCCATAAGGGAAGAATGGGAAGAAAAACTAACCCTAGGAATTCCAACAGGTCACAGAAGATTTAACAATATGGGGAATTTAATAACCCCAAAGAGCAAATGGAAAACTGATGCAGTCTCCAGCGTACATAATTTTGTCAATTAGATCAGCTGCCCATATCACCTGGCAATGCGAAGCAAGGTAACAGTGATAGTACCCTGGCAGGCAAAGTGGCAGGTGAAACTGAGCAACTATTGAAAGAGTGTAAAGGCAAAGATACTCATATGTGTTAGTCTCTCAGGCCCTTTGCATTTCCCTTGCTTCTAATGGATAAGCAAGTATGATCTTTTGTACATGCAACAAGGACACGTAACCAGAAATTCCACAGATACATGTCCTCCTAAAGCACTAGAACTAATAGGTGGAAATAAATGAATGTGAGCATAGTCTTATGCCTTTAAGTTTTTGGCTCTTTCCCCTAGGTACGTATGTTTAGGACCTTCCATTCTTTTCCATGACTAGAGGGGAACTATCAGAATAGACCCTCTATCTGGGGAAACTGCATGGGCTGCGGATCCTGGTTTTCTAAAGTCCTTGTTTATGTGGAGGAGCTCAATTGATACTGGAAGTTTTCCATTGAAAAGAGCTCAGTCTCTTCAGTTGGAGGGACACAGGAGGAGGCCAGGCTAATCAACCCATCCTGCCTTTGTTGAAAAGCTAGCTCTGGCTTTCTCCCATTTCTTACCTCTTTTCAGCTTCTTGCTTTTATTATATGTTCCACGCACACACACACACACACACACACACACACACCCCTTTTGTTCACTTCCAACAACATCTTTTCTTACACATACTCAACCCCAAGAGGAGAGCAGGGATAGAGTGTCCCTCCTCATCTCCTTGAATGCCTCTTTCCAGCTACTTGCTTTCATTATCTCTACCTCCTGCTTATTTGCTCACTTTTAAGAGCATCTTCCTCTAATAATATATTCTTGTCAAAGGTAAATACAGCCATTAACAAGGAAATAGTAAAGAAAGGCCATTTTCTCCTTTCAGGTTACTATGTGACCAACTAAAAAAGTGTGCCCATTCAAATTTTCAGAAAATTAGTCTTGTTCAAGGTCTTGAAAATGAAGAGGAAAGCAAACCAAAACAAGGTTTTTGCATGATACTGGATGTTAGCAATAAGAACCAGTCTTCCAGAAAGTGCATCTCAACTGTATTTTCTCAAACTATATATTTCAAATGCTTAAGTCATTAAAAAGCAATCAAGTTAAAATGATAAGGTATGGTTTTAGCTCAGGTTACAGAATTCAAAAATGATGTTTTGCTTGTTCTGCTTTTGATATATTCATTACTGTACAAAAACCAATCATTTGAACTGGGTCACTTCCCAAAGGTTCAAAATCAGAACTAGCAAGAACAAAACAGAATCATTAGAAAAGGGGCAAGGACTTTTAGAACTATTTGTACCTGAACGTTCAAGTTTATGTAAATTATTCCCAACTTACTGCTGGTATAGTATAGCAGAAAAAGTTTGGTTCTTGGGTGGGCTTAGCTCAAAGCCATGTCATGGAGTTATGCTGTGGATTGCATTAGTCTCATACCCAGGCCTCCATTTTTAAAAGGGAAAAAACTGAGGTAATCTCACTAAAGATTATGAAACACTTTGTAAACTACAGATGCTTCAGAAATAATGAAGTTCATAGTTCAGTTAAGTCCTATTTCATCATTTAGTAAACTTAAAAGAAAATAGACCTATGATGAGGCGCAAGATTACAGGTATCTTAATCTGACTGAGACCTTTTCCTTTATCACTGGACTGAGGTGTGATTTGGAATTTCTAATGTAATTTTGAATCTTTTAATTCCATAGTCACATTGCTCAGAATTCTTTTATTCATGTGTTTATTCTTGATGTAAATATATGCTATCTCACAGCTTCTAATCTAATGTCAAAACTATTTCAAATCATAGAATAAGGCCTATAGTATCTCTTTTATCAGCGTAGAGAAAGTCTGAATCATACATGCCCTTGCCTGTAGTCCAGAAACAGATTTACAACCTTAATGAGAACCTTTTTGCAGAGAACTCCTGTGCAAAATCCAGCACTCTGCCAGTGCTGATTCCAATACTGGAATCGAAACTCATCTTCATTATATGCTTTGCAAAAGTGCTACATAAGATGCACATGATAAGGACATGAGGGAACAATTCCAATCTTACTCTTTGGGAGCCTAGGGAAGCACAGAAATGGGAGGCAGACCTTATGCTCCCAGAGATCTTCCATAAGATCTTAACCTTCCATAAACAACTTGCAGGGGTCTGGATATAAGTAAGTGTTTTCAAAGAGAACTCTGCTGTTATCATTTTGATGGGGAGGAATGTGTTCAATGACTTTGTCCTGTTGTTCCAACAAGTTTAGTTTTTCTCTATTACAAGTAGCCAAACAGCAGCATAATACAAAGTCAAGAGATGGTTCCTTCTGAAACCCAAGCCCAAAGGATCTTAGGCAAAGAATTGCACAAATTTCTGATGTCCTCAGCACTTACTATTGGGAGCATATTGCTCCCAACAATCTGGGCCCTCATTTTACTGACCTCGGAAGGATGGAAGGCTGAATCAACCTTGAGGTGGTCAGGATCGAACTCCTGGCATTGGGCAGAATTTGTTTGCAAAGCTCCATTCTAACCACTGTGCCACCAGGGCTCTTTCTGTTCATTTGTATGACTCCTAATAATTTGTTCTGATCATTTGTTAGTAAGGAACCAGGTAGAGAATTTGAAAGCAGGATCTTCTAAGAGAAGTTGCGGTCAGGAAATTGGACATTTATACAGGAACATTTCTACATGCATAAAGTCTATTAGCTTAGATGTGCACAACTGCATGTGCACAACTGTACTTATCTAGGGGCAAACGTATTGGCTACAGTTTATTGAAATCAATTTGGAGATCTTCAGAATAGACTGGCTTCTTCTCAAACGTCATTGGTTTTAGTAAATTTAAAATAACATTTAGAGAAGAGGGCCAAGCTTTTCACATTTAGAAACGTCAGGGTCCCAAACTGCTAAAGGAAAACATAGATGCTAAAAGGAAACACATTCTGCTTGTTACGGCTGATGTCTATGAAAGACTCTTGCACTTCATGGTACAAAGCAGATGTTTAGTAACTGCCATCCAATCCTTGCACATGCCACACACAGACTATTTATGAATTGCTCTTGCAAAGGTGCTGTCTCCTCCCATTCTTTATCAACAACGTGCGGCTACAAAAATCAGACAATGTAAACTCTTACCATTATGGCCTCTCCTGCAGCACATGCCATGCACTAGGGGCTGTTTGTATTTCGAGGAGTCTGTTTGGAATTCCTGCCGTGTCAGATTTCCAGTTTCTAGACCTCACATGCAGCACTGCCGCTAAGCAGGATTAGCAGGCTACTAGGCAACATTATATATTACAGGGCTCTGATTTCTTTAGGCTTTACAGAAGAGATCATTTGGTGACTTAAGAAGCTGAGTGGAAAACAAATGTAACAAAATAAAAGGCTTCACACACCACTTTTCTTGGCATCAGTCTAAAAAAAAACCTACACAGGTTCCTTCACTATGCCGGTAACATAATTTGGATAAGGACATGTTTAAAGAAAATTGAAGAAGATAAGTTGGGCAATCTTATCTATTCCTTTGTGCTACTGCAGTTAGGTCCAATTCCACTCACAATCCAGACATGATACAGTGAAAAAGTGGGTGAGAAATGGGGGTTGCTCCTCTGATTCAAACTATTTTTCCTATCTAACCCACAGAAATACAATGCACAATGCTGGCAGT
>JAPKID020004317.1:0-11751 GCA_026931265.2 Tropidonophis doriae
ACAACACACATTTGAAATCCATGTCTATGGAGATTCTCATTCATCCAGGTCATGGTTGTCCCAAAGGTGCTTTTTCAAGAGGCAACTGGACTTTCTGAAAATCCAGTTGCCTCTTGAAAAAACATCTTTGGAATTCCAAATCAATGCAACATATAGGTTCTGCCACTTGTCAGAATTTGCAATTTTTTTTTCATTTCATAATATTCAATTGCATTAAGAATTAAACCTCCCTTTTATGAGGTTTTTCCCTGGGAGAGTGTCACAAATAGCACCTGCTATTACAGTAGTATTCAGATAAACGTTGCCACCTATCTTTTTGCAGATCTTTGAACTATTCTTAAGATGAACTTCTTACTTCTACAATGTGAATTTAATTCTTTGGGATTGATTAAAAGACCACCAGTGAAGCAGACAGTTGCTTTTGATTGTTTTTCTTTAGTTCAGGACAGAACAGAAGAACAGAGTTGGAAGGAACTTGGATGTCTTCTAGTCCAACCCCTTGCTCAAGTAGGAGACTCTATACCTGTGATGGTGAACCTATGGTATGTGTGCCACAGGTGGCACGGGGAGCCATTTGTTAAGGCATGTGAGGCATTGTCCTGTCAACTCCAGCACACATGTGCGCACTGGCCAACTGACTTTGGCCTTCTTTTGAAGCCTCTAGAGTGCAAAAAACCAGCCCTATGGGCAAACTGGAATTTCAAGAACAGACTCCTGGTTTACTCGTAGGGCTATTTTTCACCCTCCAGAGCCTTCAGAGGGGTTCCCTGCAGGCTCCGGAAGGCAAAATCCAGCCCTACAAGAAAATCAGAAGTGACTTCTGGTTTGTCCTTAGGGCCGTTTTTCACCCTCCAGAGCCTTCAGGAAAGCCTCCTGAAGGCTCTGGAGGTCAAAAATCGGCCCAATCATACAAACCAGTAGTCACAATTTCTGAACTTCTGGGTTCCCCATAGGTCCATTTTTCGCCCTCCGGAAGTTTTAGGGAAGGTCCTGAAGCCTCCAGAGTGCCTCCAGGGGCCTGTTTTCACCCTCCCCAGGCTCCTAGAAAGCCTCTGGAGCCTGAGGAGGGTGAAAAAAATATGCCAAAAGTGGGGGGGTCTGATGCACATAGAAGTATGGGTGTGGCATGCCCGAGGACAACCCCCCTGCACTCCCACCGCTTTTGGCATGGGAGCCAAAAAAAGGTTAGCCATCACTCCCCTATTACAGACAAATGGTTGTCTCTTCTTAAAAGCCTCCAGGGTCAGAGCACCCACAACTTATGAAGCCAAGCCATTCTCCTGATGGATCATTCTCACTGTCTGGAAATGCCTCCTTGGTTCTGTCCTTGGTTAGTTTTCATCTATCTGTCCTGCCTTCTGCTGCTTTGGTAAATAGGTTAAAATTCAGCCCATTACTTCTGTTTGGGTTCTTCAAATCTTTGTATCGGTGCGATGTCTTTGGGTGTTTTGGGTGCTGACACCAGAGAAGTATTCAACGCCTTGCAAATCATACTAGTTTATAGTTTAGTTTATTCAGATTTATATACCGCCCTTTCTCCCTTCCGGAACTCAGGGAGGTGAACAGGCAATAATAAAAACAACAATAAAATATCTGATACAATAACTATACTAAAAATATACTAAAAATAAATTAAACACAGGCCTGTTCTAAGATACCCTCTAAAATCCCTAGTAAAAACAAATTAAAACTACGCCAGGCTGGCCGCACGAAATAGATGTGTTTTCAGGGCTCGGCGGAAAAGGCGCAAGTCCATGGCTGTGCGTAGGTCAGGGGGTAGGTCATTCCAAAGGGCAGGAGCTGCCACAGAGAAGGCCCTCCCCCTAGGGGCCGCCAGCCAATATTGACTGGCTGACAGCACCCTGAGGAGGCCCACTCTGTGGGAGCAGACTGGTTGGAGGGAGGTGTTTGGTAGGAGGCGGTCTTGCAAGTACCCAGGTCTCTTGCCATGGAGTGCTTTAAAGGTTGTTACTAGCACCTTGAAGCGCACCCGGAAAGCCACAGGCAGCCATGCAGCTCGCGCAGGAGAGGTGTTACATGGGAGCATCTAGAGGCCCCCCAAATCCCCCGCATGGCCGCATTCTGAACTAGCTGAAGCCTCCGGGTGCACCTCAAGGGAAGCCCCAGGTAGAGGGCGTTGCAATAGTCCAGGCAGGAGATGACGAGGGCTTGAGTGACTGTGCGTAGAGTATCACGATCCAGAAAGGGGTACAACTGGCATATCAGGCGAACCTGATAAAAAGCCCCCCTGGCCATGGCTGCCACATGATCGTCTAAGGACAGCCAAGGATCCAGGAGGACGCCCAAGTTGCAGGCCCTCTCCGCAGGAGCTCATGATTCACCCCCGATAGCCAGAGATGGAACCAACTGGCTATGTCGCGACGCCAGGAACCACAGCCATCGGTCTTGGACGGGTTGAGTCAAAGCCTGTTCCTCCCCATCCAGACTCGCATGGCCTCCAGGCAACGGGACATCACTTCCACGGCATCGTTGGGGTGGTCCGGGGTGGAGATGTACAGCTGGGTGTCATCCGCGTACTGATGAAACTCCATCCCGAGACTACAGATGATCTCACCCAGCGCCTTCATATAGATGTTGAACAGGAGAGGCGAGAGGACTGACCCCTGTGGCACCCCACAAGTGAGGCACCTTGACATTGACCTCTGCCCTCCTGCCAACACGAATTGCGACCGGTCGGAGAGGTAGGAGAACCACCGTAAAATGGTGCCTCCCAGCCCCAGCCCCTCTAACTGGCGCAACAGGATACCATGGTCGATGGTATCGAAAGCCGCTGAGAGATTTAACAAGACCAGGATAGAGGAACAACCTCTATCCCGAGCCCTCCAGAGATCATCAACCAATGCAACCAATGCCGTTTTCATGCTGTGCCCAGGCCGGAAGCTGGACTGGCACGAGTCCAGATAGTTTCCTCCAGGTGCTGAAGGAGCTATTGTGCCAACACACTCTCAACAACCTTCACAAGAAAGCGAAAGTTGGAGATAGGACAGTAGTTGGCCAAAACAGCCAGGTCCAGGGAGGGCTTCTTGAGGAGGGGCCTCACCAGCGCCTCTTTCAAGGCGGCCGGTAAAAATCCCTCGCGCAAAGAAGCATTGACAATTCCCTGGAGCCAGCCTCGTGTAACCTCCTGGGAGGCCAGTACCAACCAGTAGGGACACGGGTCCAGTAAACATGTGGTGGTGTTCAGTCGCCCCAGTATCCTGTCCATGTCCTCGGGAGTCACAGGATCAAACTCTTCCCAGATAGTAGACTCAAGACTTGCCTCCGTCAACCCGTCTGAACTAGTCCAATCGGAGGCTAACTCGTCCCAGATCTGATTGATTTTATCATGCAGATAACACCCAAATTCCTCTGCACGACCCTGCAAGGGGGCATTCCATGCCCTCTGATGAAGGAGGGAGCGGGACACCCTAAACAAGGCGGCAGGTCAGTTACCTGCAGACGTGATAAGAGTGGAGGTGAGAAGAGCTCTGTTTTCCTGTTCAGGACACCAAAAAAAGATCAGCTAAAAGGCAGTGGGGGAGGGGCCAGACTATTTGCCGGTGCTCCGAACTACTCAAAATTTCTGCTACTGGTTTTCCAGAACCTGTCAGAACTGGCTGAATATCACCTCTGCTGTAGACCCTGTCTGCACCTGGCCTTTAAAAGTTCCTTCTTACTTTTACTAGTTTCTTCTACCAATAATATTGGAATACATTGTGTTTCAGTCTTCAGAAAGTTATCCTTCTGTATAAAGTCCTCAGCTCCTTTACATAATTCATCTCCAACATTGAGTTGGAAAAAATAAAAGACACTTGATTAAATAAGTGAGGGAGGTCAACAATACTCAGTTCAACCACTGGTCTTTCCAACAAGGTTCTCTGGATGTCTCAGAATGCAACCTCCAGAACCCTGGAAAGGTTTTCCTGATATCAGTCATTACCTAGCCTGGCCTGGGATTGAAAAGCTAACATTCAAATCTTCTGGAGGACACCTGGTTGGGGAAAGTGATTGAAGTCAAAACATATCTTTTATTTTACAGGCCGTGGAATAAAACTAGCAGTTTCAGTTGGCAACATGGCAGCCTAAATGTTTATAGGGCTAGAAGCCCTTTTCCCCCAGATCATGAACTGTGAACCAGATTTAAAAATAATGCTTTTAATTAAAAGTAGTGTTTTGGAGACTGTTGGCAGTGGCTATCGGGCATAAGTGAGGAGATATTTCCTGACAATAGATGGTTGGGATTTGGATGCAAGAGACTGCTGCAAACCACTTTCAATCTTGCTTTGTTAAATCAAGGGCTTTCATTCTCACTAGACTCCGTTCAAAGTGGCACATGCAGCTCGACAAAGAGATCTCATTAGCACCCATAAAATAAATTGGTTTTGCCAGTGTCAAGAAAATTTTTGTAGCTCTCCAGCATAGGCCTCCATAACAGAAACACACAAAATCTCTGAAGTTTCCTCTACACAAGCATGTGGGGGGGGGGGGTGCAGTGAAGATAGGGCTAGGACATTTGGCTGCAAAAATTCCAGCAACCACAAGAGAACAATAACAAGTATATCTGTACAGTAATCCTTAGTCCTCATCCTGAATTCTTAGTCCAGATTTGATAGTAGGAAGAGAGGGAGGGAGAGAAGCTGGGTTTATAATTACCTTTATTCTAAAAATAATTAGGAAGAATTAATATTTTGTTTCTTGAGTTAAGAGAATGTATAAAAAAGACAACCTTAATTTAAAACAGGGAAAGAACTATTAGGCTGAGGATTCTAAAGATCATCAGTTTAATTTCATCAAGTAAAATGAGAAATTGGAAATTGCCAGAATATTTATTTCCAAATCCAGGGTTAAGCAGAATAACTGATCAACTTTTTTTCTCATTAAGCAACCCCTTTCTTTTTCTTCATCACCTTGGAATTGTTTACTCCTCTAGTAATTCATCTGGAATAATTATCTTCGCTTGATGAAGTGAGAGATTGATACAAAGGTATTCCCCAGGTTTAACAAGATAAGTGGTTGATAATGGGGCAGTTTGGTTAGGACCTTTTCTTTTGCTCTCTAAGGAAGAAATCTTTATCAGAAACCACTTAATTTCACTCATACATGTTTTCTTACAGTTCTTCTTCCTTGCTGCTTGTATTTCTTCTGGAGCAGTTAATTTAGATTTCCTTCCTTCCCTCCTTTTCTCCTTTTTATTTATTTATTTTCCTATTTCTAAACTTTTCTCTTTTATATGTAATTACCAATGCATGTTTTCGTAATACTTGTGTTATTTTTATCGCACCCAAGTGCTTAAACCCTGGAATAATTAACCCCAGAACCAATGGAAAGTGGTTTCCTGCACCCCCTTTTCAAGAGAAACAAAAAGAGCTATAGGAGAAAGGTAATGGCTAAAAGTAACCCACCATCAAAAGCATGTTATAACTGAACTAATAGTTGTACAGTTATTATTTTTATTGTGACTACTTTCTGACTTTGTGATAGGACTTGTAGAATTAAATAGAAATCAAGTGGGTATAATAACATCAAGGGGTCAATCAATTTCTATATAAAAATTGAGTAAGACTAGATGAAGCTACATAGTTACTTAAATATAAAACCCACAGCAGGTGGCAGCATCTAATTGACCTTGATTGATTTTAGAAAGTATGCAGAATTGCCTTTGATTAGTACTTGGAAGGGAATACTTAGTGAATTCCAGGGCTGCAATATTACACTGGGAAGTCAAAACACAAATTGGAAGGCGGAAGCAAACTATGATACATTTTTAAATTTGAGTTTGATTTGACTTCTACAAAGAAATGGAATAATATTTGTGTTACAGAAGAGGGATCATGAATTTACACCAGCCTGAAATATGATTCAATGCATATGGAGCAAAATTGTCAAAAACTTGGCAAATCTCAGGGTCAAGGGCATTCCTAGAAGAATGGGGAGATTCAGAAAGGTATGTTGAGTGCATCTATATATTTGAAAACATGTCCATTTTTGCAGGACTGCAGGACTTTGAAACAGCCCCATCCTATCTGCCTATGGAGATTCTCAGCCATCCAGGTCATGGTTGTCCCAAAGCTGTTTTTTCTAAGAGGCAACTGGACTTTTGGGGTTTTCTTTGAAGACATTTCACTTCTCATCCAAGAAGCTTCTTCAGGTCTGCCTAGGTGGTGGGGAAATGAAGGATTGATACTCCTTGCAAACAGCTGGTCATTTGCATTCTTTTAGATAGTTGTCAAGATCATCTAGAGGTTTATCTGTGTAATCAGGATCAACTGAGTGTTGCAAATGGGTGTGGAGCCCCATAGGTGCATGGCATAACATAGAACAAACACATCAGGACTAGATTCAGTAGTCCATCTGCATTTAAAAAACACAAGCCACTCTTTTGAAGACAGCAAAATCTATATTTTGGATGAAGAAGACTGCTGGTTGAAAAGAGGGGTTAAAGAGGCCATATATGTCAAAATGAAACAGCCATCTCTCAACAGAGGGGAGGGATATGACATCATCTATCTCCAGTCTACAGCACAGTGCTTTCCAAGAAGGCTCCACACCCATTTGCACCACTGTGCTGACCCTGATGATACAGGTAAACCTCCAGGTGGCCACAACAACTCTCTAAAAGAATACAATTGACCAGCTGTCTGCAAGGAGTATAAATCCTTCCATTGCCCACCATCGAGGCCTGGACTGTCACACTTCTAGGCCATGGGCCAGATGCGTCATGCGGTGCCCACACCTGATTTAGTGAAGCAGAAAAATGTCCCAATACATCACGTGATGATACCATGATGATGTGAGTTTGACACCCCTGTTCTAGGCAGAGCTGAAGAAGTTTCTTGGATGAGAAGTGAAATGCATTTGAAGAAAAATCAAAAAGTCCAGTTGCCTCTTGGGGAAAAAAGCATCTTTGGAATAACTATCCTACCCTACCCTATGGATGTCCCTTCTAAGATAATTTATCATTTCAGTGAATTTTCATCCCATCATTTATGAAATTTAGTATTTCAGAGACTGTAGTGAGACAAATTTATCTTTTCCATTAGGAATTCAGGAAGTGAGAAAAAAAATAGATTTGACTGTTAAATCATTTCACTTCTCCTAGAAGATCAAATAATGCTACCCTTATGATTTTAATGTGGTTTCTAATGCAATGCTTCATTAGCATCTTAAAGCACAAAGTGGCTGATATCACTTGCAAAATTCTTTGTTTTTCAAAAATGTTGTTAAATTGTTCAAGGCCACCTCTGATTCCCAAGTGTTAAAATATGAATCTTCACACTTCTGAGTCATCAGCTTAACCAAGCTGCAGCTTCAATTTCTTAGAACTTCCTGGGAGTAGAGTACACAGTACCCACAGAAGGTTTGAGTCACAATTTCCAGGGCAACTCTGACCCAGCCCTGTGAGAACAGATTGGGACCTCCCTTTCAGTTGCTGACCTCCTGTCACAGTTCTGCCTAGCTGAGAAATCATCAGGAACAACAATGAATGTGCTTTTGAAATTAGAAGTCTGCTTATTTGGGGGGGGGGGGATTTATATATTTCATACTTCTCAACTGCCCATCTCCCTTATCACAGCTTGTGTTTCTGCTGAACTTCTTGCCTGCTTTATGGGAAGAACTATTGCCATGGATCACATGTCTGAAAAGAGCTCATTCATAGTATTGGAACTGCTTTGAAAATTATGTGGAAGAAATGTTTTTAGCTTCTTCAGAAAATAACATGCCAATTTATTTAAAAAGCCCAGCTTTCTTTAGGTATCTGCAAGAATCTGAAAAAAGATGTACTGCTTTAAGGAACTCTAAATGCAGCTCTGAAAGCAACTGCAATCTTTTGCAGATCTTTATAGAAGCCTAAAATGCTGGACTGGTTTAATGAATCATAGAGATTTGTTTAGATCCCCCATACTTTGAGTGCCTCTTGCCTTCAGAACAAGTTGGTAGGTTTCTCTGATACTATTTCAAGAAAGTGTTTTGCAAGAACAAATAAATGTAAGGAGAAAGTTAGCAAAAAAATAAGGAATAGGTGTGCCAAGAGTTTACCCTGGGACATTCTAATTTCTAGGGCATCTGGGAACTGCAAATAAGGTATAGGAATTTAGGAGCAATTCTGGCATGCAACCAATGCATATGACATTGTAAATTAATAGCTACAATAGCACTTAGACTTAAATACCATTTCATAATGCTTTACAGTGTTCTCTATGTTCACAGAGTTAGCATATTGCTCCCCAAAAACTGGATTCTCATTCCCCCCCCCTTGGAGTGATGGAAGGCTGAGTCAACCTTGAGCCGATGAGGCCGGAACTGCCAAACTGCTGGCAGCTGGCAGTCAGGAGAAGTAGCCTGCCACCGCAGCTCATAATAATAAAGGCATTAGAGAAGAAATCTAATAATAATACAATCCAAAACAGAAAATGGTTCTTAGATGAGAAGCAAACAATTTTCAAAGACAAAGTCCAGTTGCCCTTTGTAAAATACCTTTAGGATAGAGTGCATTCCACTGTAAACCTCAGCACAGATTTGGCTGTACAAAAAAGTCATAGAAGTAAGGTCCTATGTTTGAGAAATTACTTCTGGTTTATGAGAGGAACTATGGTTTGAAACTATGATTTCTGTTTTTTAAGCTGGTTTGTTTTTTTTACAAACATCATTGCATGAACAGTGTGGCTCGGGGTATCATACATCCTAATACAAATAAAATTAATGGCATTAGTCATACCTATTACTTTTAACCAACATATATTTCTAATAGTAATAGTTATTTATATAAAGTTGCAGTCTGTCATTATTCAATTATTCCATGTTTTCTCTTATTATTGCTATTATTTTATTATATAAAAGTGTATACACTAATATTCCCCTTTTCTCTTATTTCTATATCTTATTCTAACTTTTAATGATATCATCCTTTGTTAAAAAATATTTTCTTTCTATCCTACCTAACATCTAATCATGTCACCTACCTACAAAAAGAAGGAAGGAAAGAGAGAGGAAAAGATAAATGATTTATCAAAACAACACCAAAAGCAAAAATCCATCATCTCTTGCCCATTGTAATACTTCAATTGCTATGCTTTTTTTTTCCTTTTGACTTGTCTCCAATATTTCTCTCTAAGATCTTGATTTCTTTCTACATCTGTTTCTTGGCTGTTCAATCTGAGCATTTTCCCTATCTCTATCCTTCTCCACTGCCTTGTTTCCAGGATTTCTGCCCATCCCTCTATCTCCTTTCAAAGGTATCTACCAGTATCTCCAATTCCCTTTTCGACTCTCTTAATATATTTTCCCTCTGGTTTATTTCATCAGTCACTGTTATTTTCTTTATTGTCTCCTCATCTTTTATTTTCTGTTTCTTCATCTCAGTCTTTTCCTCCATTTCTACTATTAGTTCCTCCCTTTCCTGGGCATTTTGGTCTTTGCTCATCATCCCTTGTATAGCATTTTCCATTTTTTCTGTAATCTCCTTAAATCCTTTCTCCATAATGTCCTTTGTATTTTGGAAAAGTAGTGCCATCTCCTTCAATGTTTCAAAATAGTTCTTGTTGTGGTCTGCCAACAGTCTATGGAGCTGGCAGTGAGAAGGTTGGGGAGGAACATGGGCCAGTGTTAGAATCTGGGGAAGGCTTGGATGAGGGCTCTGCATCAGAGGCAGATATGCCTCTATTATAAAAGCAGAATAAGTTTTATAGGTAAATAATTCCAGCATTTTAAAATGCCCAGTACCATATTTTTCCAGTTTAAGAGTCCAATTTTCCATACATTTCAAAATGTTATTATTTTTCTCTCTAGTGTCTTCCTTTTCTGGTCTGGTATTTCCTGGTATTTCCTCAGAATGTCTAGATGCCACTTAAGGAAATAGTTCTGAGCAGATAGTTCTAAATTGTTTCTTGGGGTTAAGTTTAAGGCAACAAGGAATCATCTCTCCCAGTTCCAGTGACTGTTCACCTACTTCACTCGAGCACAAGTCTTAGTTATTGTTCTTTGGTTGTCCCAGCTTTGTGGCAACGATCTTTAGATTGTCTCTTCTCCCTGCTGTGGCTGAGAGGGAAAAAGAGCTCCAGGACAGACTAGAGAGCTGCATCTCTCGTCGGCACCCCTCTTCGCTTCACCACCTATGCAGGGTGGCTTTGGCTCCTCTCGGATCCCACCATCAGGGGTAGGTCACCACAGGGAATGCAGAGACCTGTTCCCTGTCTGATATCACTGCAATGTTAACCGGAGATCAAGGTTTGAAACTATGCTTTGATAACATTACACTAAGCTCTAATTGCAATTAAGAAAACTATATCATAGTAGAATATTTGAATAGTCAATGCCTGATTGTTGATAATAAATTATTAAATTATGATAACCAGGATAAAAAGATATTAAATAATTGTCCAAAACTAAAAATAACTAGAAATAGTTGTTTTATTTATTGTTTTCAACATACATACTAATTCTTTAAATCATTTTACTTTATTAATTAAAAAACCCATACTACTTTTAATAAAACAATTATAATTGTAGAATGAAAGTATTAGAATGAAAGTGTTCTTTTTTCACTTAACTTGTAATAAGCAACTGAAGTAATTCCTCTGGAATTCCTGTCATAGGATTATACAATTATTTCTAGAAAGTTTATGATAGCTAGAATTACATTAAATTGTCCAATATAGGAAAAACAAATCATGCAATTAGCATTTTAGAACTTTATAAAATAATAATATAAGGTATTTAAAGTTAGGATCAAACTACATAAGAATTAATGCTGGAAATATATTCAATAACTCAACTAATCAGGCTGTCCCTTCAATATAAATTTAGTTATTATTACAATAAAATAATGTATTATTCAAATCTATTCACCCTGGAACAATGTCTGTTAGTGCTAGCCTTAGCATGTTTAAATAGAAGTAATTTTTATTAAGTATGGGACAAGAGGATGAACCTCTTGGTGACCAAGGTTCAGGGTTAATCTTTTGCAGAATGAAATGCTACAACATGATATGACTGCATCGTTTGTGTGGCAAATAAAAGAGTCTAGTTAGAAGGATCTATACTTTTACTGTAATATGCCTGTTTTCAAACTACATAATAGTTTTCATATCTTTTTCATCTCAAAGGACAACAAGAGTTTTGAGTGCTGTAAAAAAGAAACTCAAGGACCACTGATTTGGTTACCCACCTTACATAGTTACCCACCTTACATTTACATATGTCTCATTCCTTAATAGGTATTCAGAGGATAGAATCCTATAGAATTCTAGAATGTGAGAAGCTCTCATGTTGCTTTTCAGCTGCAAAAAAAATCTTATTCAAACATATTTTTATGAGCAAACACTAGAGGTTGGTTGTTGTTTTTATTTTTAGCATATTTTGTTTTATTTTATTCTATGTTAAATACTTTAAATTGTAAAGAATTGGCTTGTTTAGAAATGCTGAAAGATTGATAGATGCCGTGCTTCTCTATTTGGGAATACATCCCATTGAGTTTAGTAATAATTTACTTTCAGGAAAGCTAATATGGAGTTGGCATCCTTGTTTTTTGAATTATTTCTACTATTGTTTTAAACCAGTGGTTCCCAAACTTTCAGTCCACTGCCCCCTTGATGCTACAAACTGATCCTCAGTGCCCCCCACTCAGAATTCAATTTTTTTTACAACCGGTTTTGTGGGCGTGGCTTGGTGGGCATGACTAGGGGGGTCATGTGACTGGGCGGTTTGCACGACGGAAGGCAGATAATAACAGTAAAATTCAAAACTTTAACAATT
>JAPKID020004318.1:0-11751 GCA_026931265.2 Tropidonophis doriae
TTATAGTTTAATTCGATTTTAAATATTTATTATTCTGTTTTGTATGTTTTTAGTTTCCTGTGCACCGCCCCGAGTCCTTTTGGGGAGAGGGGGCGGTTATATAAGTCTAATAAATAAAAATACAAAAATACAAATACAAACAGTAGATATTAAACAGTAAATATTAGATTAGTCAATATTAAATACAAAATAAGTTGCAACTGCGGATGTCTAGAAATATAATAATATACTAATTATAACAATTATGGATGAAATAAACAAATATAAACACATAAGAGCTATAATTTGCAATGTTGGTTTTTGTTGAGATAAATACTTGTTTGAAAATGTTGCATATTTTTTTGAAAAACATCAAAAGGAAGGATGTGAAAGGTACACAATACATGGCCTTCAAAATAGAAATGCATTTTCCTTCCAATAGATTTTTTTAATATGGTCATAAAAATATAGCCTTTCAAATATTAAAAATAAAATTAAACTCTTATGAAAAATTCAGCCTAACCTTCAAGGTTAAAAAAAAGTAAGCAGAAAACTGTCTTAAAACATCATTTTTTAACATGGCTTCTTAAAAAATTAAATATATGTCAGAGAGCAAGTAAAAATATCACCTTACACCATTTACATTTTAAAATTGCTTTCCTTTAAGGCATTCATTCAAATATACCAGCAAGGGTTCTCTTTTTGAAATGGGAATCGGAGACTTTTCTTAGTCATTCTAGCCTGCTTGGGAAATCAGTCCTACAGCTCATATTTCATTAAAACACCATTTCAATGTTATTATTCAGAAACTGGGCTGAAAAAATGGAAGGAAATATCACATTAATTCATATTCCCACTATTTTTTTTGTCATCCACCCCCCCCCCCCCATCCTCCCTTGGTCTGTCAGGCCAAGATTCTCTTTTCTTTAGAATCACCACTGGTTTATTCAGGTCTTCTAAATGTTCATGTAAAGGGTTGCCCAATTATAGATGCAATCTCTGCTTTATATACTTTCATCCTCTATGGAGGGAATGTTAACATGAAGATCTTAAGGATGTTTCTGGACATGTCCAGAACTTTGGAAATGAAGTGACTGCATGAACTGGCTTATGCAATTTTCATAGCAACATTTTTTGGGAAGAGATTTGTCATTGCTTTCTTCCTAGGGCTGATGGAGAATGTCGGGTTTAAATTCACTTAGCTGGCTTCATGCCTAAGGCAGGACTAGAATTCCCAGTCTCTCATTTTCTACTTAAACCACTTCTTATTTGGAAATGGTCTCTGTAGCAGTAAGCAAGCAGCAGTATCATTGCACCATGCATTACAGCACAAAGTTTGACTTAGCATTTCTTGGGAGATATCTTTGTGAAGTGTGCACAAAGAGAGCTACAGTATTCCAAATACTTTTTCCTAATGATGCTTCCTGAAGATTCTTATGGTAAACAATTCCTGCTTCTCATATATTTCCTTAAGAAGACCAGAGTATGCTAGAACACAGCTACACACTGCTGCCATCTCTGCAAATGGATATTCTGGCTTGAAATTTGGAGCTTTGCATTCCTTAGACAAAAGGTTTATCTTGTTTGATTTGTTGTTCTGCTTTCTCCATTAATTGAGTTGACGCTCCTGTGTGTACATTAAATAATGTCAAAATACAATAAAGCATAGAAGAAGTTGAGTGGCATTTGTTGACATTTTCCAAGGAGGCAAAACAAGTTAACATTGTAGCTGAATGTTAAAAGGTCTGGGAGTTAATGTCTGTGGCTCTGGGCAGGGTTGACTGAATGCAACCAGAAAATATATTTATATTTCCTAACAGGAATTTTTATTCATTAAGTTTAATGTATTTCTAAAATATTAATGAAAAATAAGAATGGAACAAAACCCCGCATTCCTATTATTTTTATAAAACATCAGCTTCAAATTCCATTTCTGTGATAAGAGCTTAACTTAGCAGAACTGAACGTAGTGAAATATGATAATATTAGACCTGGAAACATCCTTGGGAATACCTGTAACACTCACCTTGAAAGACAGTCACTGTCACTGTGGTTGTTGTCACCTAAAGGGGTGGTGGGAATTTCCAGATAGGCCTTTGGGCGAAGCATGACATCCTTCCCTCCTCCTTTCCACAAAGATCAGCCTGTTCCACCTCTCTCTATTGACTTGGAGGTTGTAAGCTTGCAAACACATATGTTGAAAGTTAATTGAAATCTGTTGTCTTGATTCTATCTGTGTGGAAAGCAAAACAAAGCAAATCATAGTAGGGACATACCATTATGGGATTCACATTAATGCATGGAATCTTTTGAATATGTGAACTACTTTTTAAGTAAAGGTGTAGAGAAACACATAATCGTAACTCTGACCTTCCTCAAGTTGTGTATAAAATGGCTTAGGCTACTTTCTGAGCTGAAGATTGTGTAATGAAGCAAGTTGGATAGTTTTGTATATCCATACAACTGTAGGCAGGCAATATTTAAAGACAACAGAACATGAACACAGATCGGGACAGGGATCTTAGGCACTGGAAATTTTCTTTTTTTATTAGTTTCAGGATAAGATAATTTGATGGGTAATTTCTTTTCTTACTCATTGATGATGAAAATATTATCATTATGTTCTCCATCATAATGGGATAATCAGAGAAGAGAAGACCAATAAATTATGTTAGTAAAATAAGACAACAATTATATCTATGGGTAATGCATTTGAAAGAATGGTTTCAAACATCAGTTGGATGATTGCTCATTTGTATGCTACATCAATTTTGCAATGCAAGCACAATTGACTAAAGTCTTTTTCAGAGTCTGGTCTATTTCATTTCTTATATTAGCAAACAGGACTTCTGCCAGCTTGAACAAACCAATCATTGGCTGTTTCAGTAAAACACCTAGGCTTTGTAGATAATTATCAGCAAGCTCAAGCTGAAAAATAAATCAATTGATATCTCCACTTCACATCAGCACAAAGAGCTTGTATAGTAAAGTGAGCTGTGTAGATCTTTAAGGGGGTGCTTCATTATGATGAAGCGACATCACTTGGCTGGTCTGCCTTGATTGGTATTTGCAATAGCCAGAAGAGTTAAATCACATCACTTTTTGGCTTAAAGGAGAGGCCCTTTGCTTCCATGCCATGACATTTTGCTGAGGGGAATGCAAGCTGCCCTACATAGACCTAATAGTAATAGCATTTAGATGCATTACTTTTCAGAAAAGAAAAGATCTTCATAGATAGTATCTCCTTAGGACTCATGCACCTCTTCTATATGGCAACTCATTGCGGTTACTTATATTTCTTCCCATGCATTTCTCTTTAATCACTTTTGGTTGACTGCCTCCTTCTTTAAAATTCATAAAGACACTGAAATTAAATACAGAGAAATTCAATTATGTTGCAAAACAATACTGTCACTAGTCATTGACTGTACTTAATACCAGATCTATCATTTCATAACACATACAAAATGCATCTGTCTCTTTGATGCAACTTATAATGTTTCCCTTTTATAATAATAAAATGGAAATGGTTGCATTTGTATAGCAATATAACAGACGGAATGTTTAGTTCTGTTAGTGATTTTTTACTTTCAATGGTCAGGATTGTATTTTATTTCAGAATGATCCTCTACGTGTTATGTATTCATTGTGCAGCAAATCAATCAGTTTAAACAAGACATTTCTCCATAACAATAAGAAGACTAGCTACTACATTATCATATGTATTTCTCCTCTAAGGGATTTAAGTCAGCATCCAGTCTTGTCTTTGCCATGGTTTTATACTCAAAAGAGTTCTTGCAATAAATCAAACTAACAGCTAAGTTTAAGGAGTTACCCAGTGAGAATCAGAACTTTAGATCACATTCCATTTCATCCCAGATTTAATTTGATTAGTTTTGGGCTTTTACACCATCATCTGGGTGTAGTAAAGGACTCAAATCAAGTTTAATTCCTGGAAATTGCATAGATATCTTCATAGAATTTTCTTACCAGTGGTTTGAAGTGGTTTGTCATTGTGTTATTCAATTTTTTTTTCATAACTTCCTAATTGCATTCTGAGCATCAGCCAATATGTAGATGCTGCTACCTTTTGTGAGTTCAATCTAGTGTCAAAATTTATTTTTGTACCTTTAGCTTTGTACCTTTAGCTTTGAACCCAAAGATATACTAAAATTAAATGTTACACAAAGAGAACAAAAAAAATGGGACATTGTCATGGTTTACTAATTTTGTTGTGTTATTTTCTCTCACATGAAACAGCAGAATGTTCCTCTTGTGCATAGAGAACATGATGCTCGTGATATACAGATTACACTTATTTTTTTGAAATAAATGCTTATCCATTACACTATGTAGATGTAGACACAAATGCATCCCATTCATTGGCATAGTGTGACGCACTCAGGAACTAGTGTTAAAAGAATATTTTATAATGTTTACAGATGGGAGTGCTTCAAGTAATCTGAGAATTTCTGCAACCCGAACATTGCTACACAGAAGTTCTTGCTCAACAACTGGTTATTTAGTGACCATTCAAAGTTATGCCAGACCCAACAAAAGGTTCTGGAATTCTGATAGTGGCATGCATGCATGTGTCACATGATTACATTTTGGGTCCTTGCTCACTTTTATGGCAGTTGCAATGTGCCACATTGATGTGACTGCAATTTACAATGCTTTTTTTTTTTTGCTGATGTCCAGCTTTTTGGCTGATTTTTGGCAAAAGAAATAAAATACCCACAGGAATGAACTACCATATTTGCTTAACAACTGCTGCAAAACCAAGTTGTAAAATCAGGTTGGTAGGTGCTTTGAGTTACAATCATCATGGTATATAGTGGAAATGATATTGGGCTCCATTATGGTTGTAAGTTGAGCTCTCTACCTGTAATTGCTTTCAGAATTGCTGGGCAACCAGAAAATGAAGCACCTTGGGTTCCATTCTAGTTTTGCTTGTGATTGTTCCATTGTTTTAGGTGTAGAAGTGTTGGCAAAGAAAAATGGAGCAAACCATTCACTTAAAAAAAAACAGTCAGTGCTATATGTACAGGTAAGTGCTTATTTCTGCACTGAAGAAATGATAGAGTAGGTACGCTTTGGAACTCTGCGATAGTTGAACCTAGCTGTGCACACAACAGTGTACATGATGAACTACAATATACTCTGAGGTTATCCTTGAACTACCCAGCATGATATACTTGCCCAAAGCACTATTTGTCCCTGTTATCTTAGTATTAAAAGAGAAGGGGGGGGGAACCATCCTCCAAACCAAGACAGGACAGAAACAACATCCTTCAGATGAGTCCGGCATCACTAGGGAAAGCAATTTATTGTCCTCTGATGCTATCAGCTGCTGAACTAGGTGAAACAGACAGCACTAACAAGGTTGTAGACTAGAGTTGCCTTAGTATTTTATACGTTATTTGAAATCCAACTCCCTGTCCATCAAATGTTTCCAGTCATATTTTATAAACAAGCTTCTCTAGCTTTACGATAATATGCCTTTTCTGTCGTTGTTGCTTCATATTAGCACCCCTTTCCAAAAGCATTGTTGTTGTCCGATAATCTTATTCGCTTTCTGAAAAGGTTATTGTTAATGCTATTCATTTACTATTATTAAAATCTGTTAACAATCATCCACTCCAGCAAACTCCAGGTAGCTCAGAAAATCCAAATAAGCAATTTAAATCATTTGAAAACATAAAACAAAATGAAATGTCCAGAATAAAAGCAAGCATAACAATAAATGCAATAGAGTCCCCACAAACATGTTAACTCCAGGCCTTGGGGGGGGGGGATGCCCATCAATGTAAATGAAAACAATTAATTTCCTGAATCAGAAGCCAGTCTGCAAATTCTTTGGAAGTTCTTAAGAATTTCACCTTTTTTCTTAAGAGTTCCACAATGGCTTCTGATTGGCTATTGTGGGAAAGGAGTGGCTCAGGAATTCTGGGTATTGCTCAGGAATACCTCAGGAATGCTCCGGCTGGCTCAGGAATTCTGGGTATTGCAGTCCATGAGTCATAAAAGAGCCATAGTTCCCTACCCCTGGACTAGAGAAAATGTGGGTCTAAACTAGTAGGGCTGTTACATTCTAAACCCAAAGATGAACAGATTTTTTTTCCCTCCCTGAAATAGATACCATCACCAGCAACATCAACAACATCATCACCATTTTCTGGAGCCATAGGAACTGTTGCTAATTATATACCTTCTTATTTTAACACATTTTCCATACTGGCAGAAACATTGTTTTCACACCAGGAGCAGAAATCCCAGTGTATTTGCTGACATACAACTATGCTGAGTAGGCTGATCTGAGAATAAGTTCCTGAATAATCCACTGACTAAAACAGGCTGACCTTGAGAGCAGCATGGAAGATTCGTTGTATTTCCCCTTTCCTCTTCCCTGAGGGAACCAAATGAATGCGAGTCCTAGCAAGAAAGTGTTCACAACAACTCAGGAAATCATCTGAAAAGCAAACCTGATGCCTATGGGAAGCTGATGACCTTTCTCTGTCTATCTCCCTAGAGTAGTCGCAATGTGAGGATTTATATCCTGCTGTGAGTCTATTGAGTGGCATAAACAGCTTCAGATCTGTTTATGACTCTGATGTTGTCTTGCATATGCATATCACACATGAGGGGGAGGGGGAGCAAAAAGGAAAGGGCCAAACATTTTGAAAATGGTGCCCTGCTGTTAGAAGACTTGAATAGCTTGTCAGGCGGGCTCAGTGAGGCTTAGTCTTTTTCATATAATAAACAATCAGGATGTCATTTACAGAGCACCAAGTATGCTAAAAGACCAAGCTTGCTGCTATGTAAAAAAAAATCAGCACTTGTGGACTATATCCATTTCAGGGATGAAGTGGAGAAGTGAAATAGCAAAAAGAACATGTGTGAAACAGATATTTAACCTTTTTTCTAGGAAGTGAAGATACGAATAATAGGTACAAATAATGCCTCCCTCCCATGTTACTACTATATATTCAAATAGGTTTGTAAACAACAATAGACCCATTACAGATTCCTTTCACAAAAAATCTATGATTTACCAACCAATCTCAGCTGTGATACAATGGCAATCATTCCTGCACCCTCTTAGAGAAGCAATTTAGAACTAGAGAGAAATTTCACGGCAGTTGGAACAATTACCAGTGGAATGACTTGCCTCCAGAAGTTGTAAATGCTCTAACACTGAAAGATATTGGATAACCATTTATCTGAAGTGGTGTGGAATTTCCTGCCTAAGCAGGGGGCTGGACTAGAAGACCGCCAAGATCCTACACAACTCTGTTATTCTGTTCTGTTCTGTTCTTGCTGCCTGTCATCCTTGGTGAATAAAATCACCCTTAGTAAGCATCATGACACATTCAGGAAGGTTGTCTAAAACAGGGGTCCCCAACCTTTTTGGCACCAGGGACCGGTTTCATGTTAAAAAAATTCCGTGGACCAGTGACCATGGATTGGCCGGCGTAGAGGGGGAGCAGGGGGGAGGGGGAACAGGTGGCGTATGCGTGTGCGGGTGTGTGTGTGAGTCAGCTCACTCGCTCCTCTTGGGCCCCCAATGGTGTGAGCAGCTATGCCTGCGCTCTCCTGCCCCCCACGGGTGCTCTGCCCAGGGGGCTGCCCCCTCCTCCCTCCTCCTCCTCTCCGGCCCTTTCTAAGAGTTGTGCCGCTCACTGCGGCCCAGTTCCTATCAAGTCATGGACCGGCACCAGTCCGCGGCCCAGGGGTTGGGGACCCCTGGTCTAAAAGATAACACAAATTTTGAAAATTGTGTCAAAAGGAAAAGTAATCCAGGGACAAACAATATGTACATATGAGATGTTGCCTATCAAATAAATATTTATTTGTTTATGATACTAATAGTCCACTTCCATCTAAGTAGCTGAAGGAAGCATGCATTTTATCATTTTATAATAACAACACTCCAAAGAGAAGAATAATTTGTAATCTGGAGGAAAATGGCTTTAGCATTCATGTAAGAGCAATGCAGTTTCAAGTTAGATGTTTATCCCCCCAGTGGTTTATGGACAAATTAGATAGAACAGAATGCCTTTGGAATGTATGAAATGACTTGTTGGGATAAGTGGATTGAAATTTCTACATTTTGGATTTTATCACCAAGCATTTATCACAGCTTCAGTTACTGGTGGAATGAGAAAGTTGAGAATTTTGTTTCATTGTAAGCTTTATTATGGACCCTGCTGAAATATCTGTTTTAATACCCGGATGATTTTTCAATATCTGTTGTAAATCAATGCCATGAGATGTATATACATTATGGAAACAACAGCTCTTCAAGATAGGTCAGGTTAAGAAACAGACATGGCAGGGAATGCTCCATTGTTGTGGGATAGAAAACAGGATCTTGAAACCCAGCAGAATCAAGGTGATGATTATTGTTTACTTAACTATTAGTACTTATTTTGTATTCATATAGCCAACAATCTCACAGAAAAGTCACTAGGCAGCTTACAACATTTAAGAGCAGTACCATAATTTTATATACACAACGTTAACAACATCCAAGGAGGCAGTTCAAACCAAAGAACAGCCATATGATTAGTTTTAATCCTCATGCTAAGGAAAAGTCCATGTCTTAAGAAACCTTTGAAAAGCCAGCAGGTAGGGACCAATCTTAATTTATGGGGAGTTTCTGAAAGTCCATTGTTTGCTCCTTCCTTTTCTATTTGAAAATCAGCTCTATATTTCTATACTTTGAAACTATTTGGTTGTAGTTATAATTTCTGTTCAAGAAAAGTTTATGAAATGGGATAATCTTATTTTTAAAAGGAAGGGTTAGAAAGGTTTCCCTAAATAAATAACGTGTTATTATAGTGGATTAACTTAACCCAGAGGACTGTGGTTTTTTTCTTTTCTTTTCAGAAATGATAAATTAGTTTGATTCACCTCAGTACCTTTGGGGCATTTTAATATTATTTCATATACTTGATCCAAATGTTATTTTTGTTCATTCTAAACTTACAAAATGATTGGAGATAAAGAGAAGTTAACTTGTAAGCCACTGCTCTTTCAACAGGAAGAGGAAATATGTTGATGAAACTGATGGTAGTTATTTAGATGAAACCTGGAATAGTTTTGGTCCTGTTTTTGGATGCCAATGAAGGGGCATCTTAAATAACATAAAATTTCATGGGTTTTTAAAATGAGGTTAATACTACCCCCCCCCCCCCAAAAAAAAACCAACTATGAATACTGGATACCTCAGACAATATTAAATAAGAATTGGCTGCAATAGGCTTACTCCTGAACTCTTGAGATTGTAGGGTTCAGATTGTGTTCTAACCAGAGATGGGATTCAGAAGGTTCTGATCAGTTCTGGAGAACTGGTGGAGGAAATTTTGAGTAGTTTGGAGAACCGTTAAATACCATTTCTGACTGGTCCTGCCCCTATCTATTCTCTGTCTCCTGTGTCCCGGCTGATCGGGTGGAAATGGGGATTTTGTGATAACCTTCCCCTGGAGTGGGGAGGGAATGGAGATTTTACAGTATCCTTCCCCTGACATGCCCACCAAGCCAAGCCACGCCCACCAAGCCACACACACACAATTGGTAGTAAAAATATTTTAATCCCACCACTGGTTCTAACCTTTATGGTTTGGACCTTTAAAATCTGAAATCAGTATACTGGTTAATGGAACTCTAGACTGATTACCATGTGTTAAAGATACATATGAACTTCTTAACTATATCCTCAGCATTGGGAATCTCCTACAAGATCAAGAACTATATTAAATTTTCAGTTACGGATGGTAGTTAAAAAATCAGAATACAACACAGGAAGGATAAATCTATCTCTATTTACAGTAATAGACTGCTAATATTGTTCTCCAATATTTCATTTTTTTTAAACAACGTGGAAAGAATGAAATTTGGAGCCTTGTGTTCATTTTTAAGTCATTCTATTCACATCATCATTTTCCAGCCTTTCCCCAAATTTTCTATTATAATAATTTTGAAATGACATTATATTATTCATATAATATAAGTGTAGAAAATATAGGAAATTGTATAAATAAAACTAAAGATAAATAAATAAAATTTTCAAAAATTCAAGCATATTTTGTTTTTGTTTTTTGTGCTGGTCTGTTTTAGTTTTGTTTTGGTATTTTGTTCTTACAGTTGATAGTATTTTAATTACAACTATTTTCAACATCAACCTTAATTTAAAAAACGATGAGAACAACATATACCTGTTATTTATTATTTTAAAAAGCAAATACATTTTTGGAATAGAGGTATTGATATATAATAGAAGAAAGTGGAAAATCATAAAATACTCTCCTTTGTTTGAATTTTGTCAACACATCTTTGATGTGGACCAGAATTCATTCTCTCTATTAGAGAAAGCTAAAATATTTGCATTTCATTGATATGCAAAATCAGTGCTTATTCATTTTATTTTGTAATGCATTTTGTTACACATTTCTTTCATTCTTAGTCAGCGAACCATTGTCATCCAATGGACCACTCTTTATCATGGATGCACAAGTTTCTATGATGATGGACAAAGTCAAAAACACCAGTGCCTCTGTTCACACTAGAGGTGGTATTCAGCAAGTTCTGACCGGTTCTGGAGAACTGGTAACAGGAATTTTGAGTAGTCTGGAGAACTAGCAAATACCACCTCTGGCTGATCCTGCCCACATCTATTTGCTGCCTCCCGAGTTCCAGCTGATCGGACTCCCAGCTGATTGGCTGGGTTTTCTTTTGTTGCCCTGCACAGAACGGAGCTGGAAAGCAGGTTAGTGGAGTAGGGACTGAGCAGGGGATGGATATTTTACAGTATCCTTCCCCTGGAGTGGGATGGAAATGTAGATTTTGCACTATCCTTCCCTCAGGAGTGAGGTGGAAATTAAGATTTTGCACTATCCTTCCCCAGCCATGCCCACCAAGCCACACCCACCAAGCCATGCCTACAGAACCAGTAGTAAATTTATTTGAATCCCACCACTGATTCACATCCATCCATCCACACACACTCTCAGTCCATATTCACATATACTCAGAAAAAAACATCTGCCTGTAAATGCAACAGTCAAGCCTTCATATTACAAGCCAACAAGGAAAGGCATCTTAATGAGTTTGCTTCTTGTGCAGAAAGAAGAATGTTTGATCTATGGAGATGGGATTATTAACTATTAAAATTAAATTTAGCTACAGTAAGGGAGAATGTCTGATGAGGATCTATTAAATAATTCCATAGGACATCAACCATTTACTTGGTGTATTTTATCAAAAGATATATATCCCTTTCTCCAGGCTAAGGGGTGAACTGCACATGTGAATAGCATGCAGTTCCTGGGTTAAGCTTAAACAAAAGCTAAAAATGATTTAATTTCTATTGGTAGTGAATGCAAAATTAATTAAAATCCAAAATGACTAGATATTAACATATATAATTATATCAAATATTTAGTATGAATTAACAAATTCAAATCTGTTATTATTATGGTTCATCGCATAGTCAACTAGATTTAATGAGACATTTCTATCCCGCTCTCGAGTACTTTTCAAGAATCTGGGGTGGGCTGATTTGTCATTTGAGGTTTCTAAAGATACAAGATATCACAAGATATAAGATGTTTCAAATAAAGCTGCCTTTTGCAATTCACTGATGGTAATTTTGTCAATGCCAACGATGTTCAAGTTGTGCTCAAGATGGTTTGGGAGTACACCCAAGGCACCTATCAGTATTGATATTTTTTGTTGTAGTCATTCTACTTTTATTTGGATGTCTTTGGG
>JAPKID020004319.1:0-11750 GCA_026931265.2 Tropidonophis doriae
CCACCAAAACTGTGGCTGCTTTGCAATATAGAAGTAATTAAGAGAAGCTAATGTCTTCCAACCTCACAGTGCTTCTGTTTTTAATACACACCAAAGCTGAGTGCAATGAAAGTTTCAGAGACAGATAGAATGCGGTAAAGAACATTTCATGATAAGTCTAATCAAACTAAAAGCTAATTATTGAGCCTATCCTGTGGTAAAGGAAAAAAAACATGTTTTTTCTAACATTACTGTATCCTAACAATATAATCTATCAGACTTTTCCAAGAGTTTATTACTAAAAATACAAATAGATTCTCAGTGAGGTATTCTAACATGTTTCCAAAATATTTTGAGATCAAAATCTCTTAGAATTACCACAATTAAAATTATTAGATTTTTATCCCAATATAGATATACGATATATAGTAAAGTAAAGGTGGTGAACAACCATGGTATGCCTGTCTCTTAATTTCCCCACAACAACTCTAATAGGTAGGTTGGGCTGAGAGAGAGTAACTGGCCCAAAGTCACCAAACTGGCATTCATGCCTAAGAGAGGCCTAAAACTCATAACTGTGTGGTTTACAGTCCTACGATTTAACCACTACACCAAACTACCTCTCTGGAATCTGAATCTGGTTTAAATATCATGGGTATATCTAAGGATATAACTAATTCTGGCTTTTGAGTCTTAATATAGGGGCAAGGTACTTTGAAAATTCAACTATTTTTTATATCTACCATCCTCACACAATTCCTCCCCAAGTAATATATATTACATCTAGCAGGAATAACCAGTACTACTTTGGCTCTAAGGCAGTGGTACCCAATCTTTCCAGTCAGGGGTGGGCAAAAAGTTTACTACCAGTTTGGGGGCATGGCCAGCCTTCCAGTTCTACCGGTTCAGAGAGCTAGCCCCAATTTTTACTACCGGTTCAGCCGAACAGGTCCAAACCGGTAAGAACCCACCTGTGTTTCAGTTCTGTGGACCAGTGACAACAGGAGGCAGGGGACAAGAGGGGATAGTGTTTCACATGTGCACCACTTGCAAAATGAAGCTTTGTGTGCTCACCCTTTTGTATAGCCCAGTTTCTAATGGGGCGCAACCAGGTACCGGGATGTGGATCAGAGGTTGGGGACCTCTGCTTTATAGAATTAACATTGAAGCAATATTTAGGAAATTTGGCCACATTAATTAAAGTAATATTCTGATCACTGAATGCCAAACATGTTTTGAATCCAAAACCATAACTTGTTTTGCTGACACATGTACAATTATTAAATAGCCTTTGTCCAAATATTAACATCACTTCATATTAATTGATATAAACAGAGATTAGATATATTTAAAAAATCATATAACAAAACTAGATAAAAAGCATATAGACGATATTGCATTATTCTTTTCACTTGTTTTATTGATTGAGAGTTTATTTATTCAGTATATAGTTTATCATACATCGACTAGCATTATTTGTTAACCATTTCACCTAGATTAGTAAAACACAATAAAATATAATTGTTAAAAAGATCTATGTCCAAATACCAATGTCTAGGTCCTAGGCCATCTAACATATTGATTGAGAAGTGCATATATAAATGAAAATGACTGTTTAGTCCTGCATCCAATGTCATCTGAATGATTTTCTATTTACATAAGCACTGTGGGGAATCAAGTGACATACAAATTTGATAAATACATAAGTGAGGAATTTTCTTTACCTTCTTTTCTGATATTTGTTCTGGAGAAGTTTTCAATCTCTTGGATCAGATATGAAAATTGCAGGAAAAAGTGGGGAAATCAGCAATGTTCAATTGCTAATTGCTTAGTGTCAGGGGTGTCAAACTCAAGGCCTGCGGACTGAATCCAGCCCATGGGATGCTTATATCAGGCCCCTGCACCACCCTGAAAATGGCAAAGGATTGGCCTGCAATGTCTTTGCTAACAAAAACCAAGCTCATAGGGCTCACACAGCACTTACGAGCTCCATTTTTAGCCACAATGGCCTCCTCCTGTTTTCCTGGCAGTGAACATGGAGCTCAGGAGGGCCATGTACAACCCTCTCATGCTCTCTTTTCACTGACAGAGGGTTGCAGGAGGCTGTCCCAGCCAAATATGAGTTCAGGAGCCCATTTTCACTGGCGTAGCGCTCAGGCCACCACAGGCATCCTTGACATAAGTGATGTCAAGCTGGCCATGCCCACCCTGGCCACATCCACCCCAGCTTCCCGAGGTCAAACACAACCCTGATGTGGCCCTGAATGAAATTGAGTTTGAGACCCCTGGCTTAGTGCTAATGGAAGACCACTATGGGATCCAACCATATCCTTAAAATGAGCACTTGATGCAAGATAGTTTTAAACATGTAATACATTTAAATGTAGAAATAAAAATATCTACCACCAAGTGGTTTTTCTGCCAAAGATTTCCTTTAGTATTTTTTTTATTATAAAACTTTTATCAAACAATCTTACTTGAAATATTCTTCACTGCCACTGACAAAAGTCTTGTTGTTGACATGGCTGGTATAATTGACCATAGTCAAGTTTGGATAGGCACTCATACAGGAAGTAGAGTTCTTTATTTGCAACTTGGGATGGTCACCAATGATGCAGGAATCTGATAAAAGAAGCAAATCAAAAGATTACTGTTGTGGACCAATCATATTCAGTGACTGTTGGGGAATCATAATTAAGAAACTACACTTTACGGTGAAAATATATTTCAGTTCACACATGTACACATAGTCCCTGAGTTAAACCACAGCTAGAACAAAAAATTATATTGCTAAGCACAATGGAATCACACCAGGGGTGAAATTCAGTAGATTCTGACAGGTTCTGGAGAACCGGTAGCGGAAATTTTGAGTAGTTCAGAGAACTGGCAAATACCACTTCTAGCTGGGCCCAGAGTGGGTTGGGAATGGAGATATTACAGAATCCTTTTCCTGTCATGTCCACCAAGCCACGCCCACAGAACCGGTTGTAAAAAAAAATGAATTTCACCACTGAGTCACACCCAATAGTTACAAACTTTTTTTTTGCCAAATTACTGTAGTTACACAATTTATTACTATTACATGGTTGTTAAGCAAATCAATGACTTTCAGAAACACGTTGTAAATGGTGATACATGATCCGGGGATGCTACAACAGTCAGAGATATATGCTAGTTGCCAAGTGCCTGAGTTTTGATCACATGACTGTGGGTATGTTGGGACAGTTCTAAATGTGATAGCCATAATTCACTTTGTTCAGTTCACTTGTAATTTCAAATTGTTGCTAAACTAACGGTTGTAAATCAAGGACTACCTTATTTGTATATAAATAAAATCTCATGATCATAATAACTCTCTTAACTATTTTGACCCACCTCTGCCTGCACTTTTGGTAGTGCCCCTACTTTGGGAAATAGCTCCCACACCCAGAAGGTAGTTTGGTGTGAACTTTGCTATTCTTTAACAAACTTATCAAAATAAAGTCATTCTGTAGGAGTTCTGGAAGTTAATATTATCAATATTTGGGTACATGCCTATAGTTACAGTAATATTTTTTAAAGGTTATTTGAAATATTTTTATCATGTTAAAATTTTTATAGTATTGAATATCATCATTTTAAACTGAAACAATTTACAAGATTCAGTAATATACATATACAATAAATAAATCCAAAGTTCCAATATAAGCAAGCTGTGTTTTATTAATCACCAATCAGGTACAAAACTGATTATTGATTTTACCTTGCACTTAATAAAACAGTGTAGTGTATATAGTTCTTTTTTTTGCTGCATACAAATAAATAAAAATGAGAAGAATCATAAGACAAAATAAAGTGTATTAAATCAGTATAGTTGATTTAAATCAGCATAGTTAAATCCTCTTTTTAAAAGCCATCTTGCTATATCAGTCAGATGAATGACATAGAAATTTAATGAATAAAATAAATATATATAATTTTCTTAAGTTTCAAAAAAAATACCAATAAAATACAAACTAACATAAAAGGAAAATGGAGAGTAAAAAAGAAAACTTAACAGATAACAAAAATACATAAAATAAATGCATATAAAAAATGATCTCCAACTTTCTTCAATACAGATACAATTGATGAATTGCAACAAGGGCTCTATTAACTTTAAGTAAATAATATCAATGCCTTAAAACCTTTTTAGCATGAATAACCAATATTTAAAAATATTCATATATTCTTAGTTTAACTTTAATTTAACGTATGAAAACCTATTAACTATAAATAAATTATGGCCATATAGTTGACAGTACAGTTGAATCTGTATAAAAACCATAATACAGAAGCAGACATGCTCTCTTCATTTTGTTTTTTAAAGTCATTTTTTTCTTTTTTCCAGCAGTAAGGCTCTTGTATATGAATAATTGCAGAATTTCAACAGATTCAGCTTAAATCAGTGAACTAAATGCCATGCAATGTTGCAATTGCAAAAATGTTCCAATCAAAAAAATTATTACAACGGTTATATTTGTGGGCCATATCATACTGTAAGGTGGCACATTTAATCTTTTTTAATAAAATGGGCAAAACTATCCTTTAGTTGAAATTACTAGGAATTTACTAGGAAAAACTATCAATGGAAGGAGCAAAAAACTAGAAAACTACTAGTGAAGTCAGATATTTATATGCCCACCATTTTCAAATTTTGGTATGTAATTGCTGTTACAAAGTTCAAACTTTTTTTACAAATGATATATAAATAATTTTGGTGTTATATCTCAAACTACCAGCAGAGGGTAGAATAGCTGTATGCTATCCTTTCACGGTTCTTTTTTTTTTTAATGTTTCCTATATTTATTTGGGGATTAAATACTTTTTTTTTTTAATTACAAAGGTTTTGGTATTTGATTCCACATGTCTCATGTTGTACTCCCTCTAAATAAATAGCTGCTTCTTTCTAAGCAGCATACTTTTATTTATATTCCAACCAGCCTATATACTACACGAGCCAGAAAGAAGGCTAAGAAAATATCCAAAATTGAGATAGAACCCCAACCCAATTCCAAATTTTGAGGAAGGGATTATCAATGCTACCAAATTTCCAAATCACAAAAATTATATTAAATTAAAATTTGAGATGTATTTGTTGAATATGCTGTTGAATGCATATTTGTAAGACCTTAATAAATAGCACATTAAAATTATTGCACTGGTTCTCAGTCACCGAAAATCTATAAAACAATGGAATGCTATGTATAATCTACTCAGCAGAATTTCCCATTCAGTGTAATGCCATTTACTCACTGGTAAATGTGCCCATAATGTGCACACACAAGACATTTGTATTTATTGGACCAGATTATATGTGAGACCACTTCTCCCCTATTAAATCCATTTAGTCCAACAGGATGGGAAGTCAGGGCATATTCTGGGCCCCATTGATTAAGGATTGTAATCTTGTAGGACCACAAAAAAGTGCTTTCTCAGTGGTAGCCCTTTCTTTGTGGAATATCATTCTCCCCCGAAGTATGGTTGGCCCCCACTCTTCTGCTTTTCTGGAAGACCAGAATAATGTGGTTTATGGCTAAGATGCTGAGCCACTTTCTGAGATCAGAAATGTCGGCAGTTTGACAGTTTGAATCCCTAGCCCTGTGTAACGGAGTGAGCTCCTGGTACTTATCCCAGTTTTGTGCCAACCTAGTTTCTGCCAACCTAGCAGTTTGAAAGCACATAAAAATCCAAATAGAAAAATAGGAATCCCCTTTGGTGGGAAGGTAACAGTGTTCCGTGCACCTGCAGCATTTAGTCATGTCAGCCACATGACCACAGAGACATCTTTGGACAATGCTGGCTCTTCAGCTTTGAAAAGGAGATGAACACCGCCCCCTAGAGTAAGGAAAGACTAGCACAAATGTGCAAGGGGAACTTTTACCTTAAGCTGCTTATTTGTGAGTTGGGTGGCTATATAAATTCGTTCAACAAATAAATTATTACTGTTGTCTCTTTGATGGTAGTCCTAAAGGTGCATAATAGTAAAGCATGTACTGGATATATAGCAGAATATGTGTAAGATGGATTGACTTGTCTTGTTTAGATCATATCTGAGCATGAGCAAGATCTCAGAGTGACATATAAGGTCATTTTTGCTGCACTGCAGCAAGCTTGGCTTTTGTTTTTGTTTTTTTAATACAGCTTAGTTTCTTGAGTTGGTAATTTGCCTGCACTAAATAATTCAAGTCAGCAGAGGGAGCAACCATTTTGCAGCAAGAGACAGAATAATCTTTGCATGAAAACAAAAAAATTGAGGAGTTTCACATTTTTACATAAGCAATAAAATATCCAAGAGTTCAATAAATTTGTTTATTTTTATACCAAAATTGTTTTAAGAAATAACACAATAAACGCTAATGCTTTAAGAAAATAGTAGGAAGGGCTATAGAAATGAATTGTGCTTCCTCTTACTACATACCTAATATGGTTTCTGATCTGTACAATTGTACAATAACTCTGTTATTTTCTTCTTTTTTTGAACTTTACAAAAATTAGCAAAGCAAATTATTGATTATACTTTAAGTAATTCTACCACTTTTTTTCCCCTTTCCACTCATTCATGTAAATTTTTTTTTTCTTCCATTAAATCATGTCCAACTCTCACAGCCTTCTTAAACAATGTCCCTGCAATTTTCTTGGCAAAGTTTTTCAGAAGTGGTTTGCCATTGTTTCCTTCCTAGATCTTTGAGAATGTGACTGGGCCAAAATCACCCATCTGGCTTTGTGCCTAAGGAAGGATAGAAAGCCTTCCAGTTTCTAGCCTGAGCTCTTTAATCATTACATGAAACAGACCTGCATAAAAACCTTAATAAATTTTGTAACACTTACTATAAATGTATCTCAGAATTCTGGGGTATCCATTAAAATATATATTAGGAAGACAATATATAAGGAAAGTTATTGCTCAGTCAATAATAGGGAAGGGAAGGTACTGATTGATCAAAATGGTACTAACTTGACACTTTTGTGAAGAACTGCTGCTTATGCCAACTCAAATCTCTAGCCAAAGTTGTTGGTCAAAATTGTTCTTTCTCTTCCTGTATTGTTGTTATATTTCAAATTTTCTCGTTTGGTTAGATAGAAATAAATTACTTTTGACTCTCTGAGGAAAAATTTACCCAATTTTCATAGGGCCTGATCTTTTTTTAGATTTTTTTTAATTCCCCCTCCCTTTATTATTTTTATATGTGACACATCTATTTCTCCTTCCTCCTCTTATTTTTCCCATAATAACCACTCTATGAGGTGGGTTGGGCTGAGAGAGTGTGACTGGCCCAGAATCTCCTAGTCAGATTTCATACCTAACGTAGGACAAGAATATTTGTATTTATTTTAATAACAAAGTGGCTCAGAGACATTCTAAATTCTAAAATAAGTTTTCTTTAAATCTATAAATAGCCTCATTGAGTTCCCACCTTTGCATCTAAAGGAAACAAGATGGGACTAATTTTTTAATATAGCAGATAGCATGGAAAACACTATAAACTATAAAATGTTGAGGCCATATACAGCACAAAATGCTATAAAGAAATACATAAACTATTTTTTAAACAATTTAGAACTAAGAAAATTGCCCTTTAGCATCTTGCAGCAGTAAATTAAAAATAAAACAAATTTAGCTCACTAAGAGCGAGCTAAAAAACCAGTAGAAGAATCTTTTGCAGAGAAAAATAACATGGAACTTTTTAAAAAGTTAAGTTAAAATTTAGATTGACATAGTATTGGTTCATTTTTATTTTAAAAAAGTATGTATTATACCTTTCAAATTCAACTTTTCTCAGACTGATTTACTAACATCATTTTTCCTTTTGCATTTTTCCTTTCCCTTTTTCCTTTCTGTTCCTGAACACACATGGATCAACTCAGTAAACCTTAAAACTGAGTAGTATTTGTGTTTAGGGATCAGAAGATTGTATATGCAATATATTCTTAGTTAGGAAATTCTTTTCCAGCTGTTTTAAAAGAATGAGCACTTTTAATATATGCACACACACACACACACACACACAACTTCATTAGCATGATTAGATCTGATGGATTCCTCACTTGGAATAAATTATTTGAAGACTCATTTTAGTAAGGCATATTTTTTTGTTATGGCAGAGTTCATTTAGACTACCAAGCACTTCTTCTATGATTTTTCTTTATAATATTCTTACCCAGGGAATATACAATCAATCCCATCAATAGTGGCCTGATGAAACATGTGCTGATTTTAGCTTGAATCACATTATATTAAGTGATGATTTTGTGATTATTAGTTGTATGACTCAATTTGGTACAGTCTTCAGGCTAGAAACAAGGAGACATGGAGTTCTAGTTCACCTTGGCTGGGTGACCCAGTCACTTTGTCTCAACCATAGGAAAAATGTAATGGCAAACCACCTCTGCAAAAACTTGCCAAGGAAATGGCAGAGATTTGTCTAGATAGTCTCTAAGAATTAGATACAAACGATTGGAAGAAAATAATATTTCTAGATCATTGGTTTTCTAGTTTTAACATTTTAATTATTTAATATTGATATGATGAAGATGTAAATAACTAAACTATAAAGGCAGAATTAAGACTTTCTAATGGACTGAGATTAGGTCAACAAAAAAGATTCACCATATAAAATAATAGATCAGTAAAACAAAGGTAAAATTATCAGTACCCTTTGAGGATACCAGCAGGATACCTATTAGTGACTTATAATTTATTTTAGAGTCATCTAATCATTACTGCTTAGTGAGGAAAGGACAGGCTTTGTATGGAGAATTGTTAATTTACAGTAACAAATCTCTGAATATGCTTTAGCTTGTTACAGGCATAGTACAGATCAGTAGCATAACAGGAAAGTGAGCTTTAAAAATATAAAAGAAAAGCATGCCCCAACTTACCTAACAAAAGTTTGTTTTTGTCTCTACAATCAGGTGTATTCCACAGATTATTACAGGAAGCCCAAGGTAACACAGGTACAAAGGATGCAAAAAGGTAGAAAAGTGTATAGCACAATATAATATTATAATATATGGCTATTAGGACAGAGATAATCAGCATTGCAATGCCACAACCTGGGGGGGAAAAATAAAACAGATATGATGCTATCTTGTTTTATATTATTGGGACCAAAATAATGATCAAACCAACTAATCTTATGCAACTACTGCATTTTGTCCACTGAGTACATTATTTTTTAGTCTTTTATAAGAGACAATTCAATATGCAGCCCCGTTCTATTTTATTTCTAACCACAAGTTGACTGACTGAATTACGCTCGAAGTAAATGCATATTTGATTCTAGCTTGCACCTAATTGTCATCATTCATATATGATGGTTTATCAAGTTAAGTGCATTGGGATGAATACATTGCAATCAAATTTTTAATGCATTAAAGCGTGCATCCTTGCATCTTGCTGTGCATCTTCCATCCTCCCTATATAAATATGTTGCACAGGGTTTGCATGGGCTTTTTTTTTTAAAGTACGGAAAATACTATACTGCAGTATCACATGTGTTGGATTCAATCAGAATGCTGCAGCTACACTCCCCTGCTGTGGAATGCAGTGAAGGTTCACTAAAGCAAGAGAAGTGCTGCATTATTACCACATTAGTAAAGGCAAGGTCCATTCAAGGTCAAAATAAGACTGCAAAGCATTAGCCTCCGCTCTCTCACAGAGCCACCCACAGATCAAAATCATGTCCTGTCTCTTGATTAAACTGAAGTTAATCCACAATTTCCTAATTTCTGAAAAGCACAGGAAGTAATCCGTGTCCAAAGTTTACCTTGTAAGGCAGGGATGGCTTTCCAGACAGACACAGGTCCCTGACTAGCAAATTGTCCCAGAGAAACTTCCAATAAAAAGATAGGAATTCCAGCCAGAGCCAACATTGTCAAGTAGGGAATAAGAAATGCACCTAAAAAGGAAAAAAAAAAGGACCAAGTGGGAGAAACCTTAAACACAAAAAACAACCAATCCTCCTTTGTTGCTGCTGCTTTACAGTTTTACGTATTTAATCTCACGAAAGTTTATGGAACTAAGATATTTCATCTGTAATAAATTTTGCCAAGGCGGCAGCCTGGAACTATATGGAATTACAACTCCAATTGTTGTCCACCAGCTCAGTTAAAAGGTGCCAAGGTGAGGAAGCCTATCTTAGACACTTACATTTCTGCTCAGTTGGGGTGGGGCAACATGGACTATATATTGATCAAAAACAGATATAATTCTTTGGGAATCAGAACAACAGGCATCAATGGGATTTAATCTGGCTGTCATTGATCAATATTCTATTATTGAATAGGTTTACCTTAAATAGCATTAAATCTGGATTTTATTACTTTATTTTATTAATAACTGGCTTTAAACAACATGGTCAGCCATATTTAATTTATTCATTTTTTTTCTTAGTTCAGTTGAGAGTTTTGCATATTGTATTATCCCAGAAAATTAAAACATAGGTTGATTCCCTACATTTTAGATTAAAAGGTGGTAAACTAGCTTGCAACTCAGTGTCTAATGCATACCTTATCACTAAACAAAACAAGGTTTACAAACTACAAGGTTAGGTGTGCTCAATATGTTAATCCAATACATTATGGATTAACATAAAATATGATCAGTTTCTTTTTTTTTTCATCCACAGTGTACGTTTTATTTTTTTCCAGGCCGACTTAACTTTTAGACAAAATGAGGCAGTTGATTCAGCCATGTATAGATAGGGCAAAGTATCAAGGGACAAATGTGTATGCACCATTCTGCCCCCTACAGGTGTACAACATTAATGCACAGAGAACAACATGATCCTATTGTCAGCAAGATTAAACCAGTCCACCTTTCTAATTGAACTGAGAAATACAAGGGGTCTCTCTTTAGTACATCATTAGCATAATTCGGTCCATTTCTTCTACATAGCACCCTCATTTTGAAAATATGGACTGTCCTATAGCATTTGTTTCTGTATACTTTCCAGAGGACTCTGACAGATGAAGGATTGATAATAAGATCATAGTGGGGGATGTGTTTACATACCATGTTTTAGTGTTGAAAATAATCTGATTATTTTCCTGGCATATGAATAGTCACCATAAGACTAAAATGCAGGCTGGTTCTAGAGTAAGATAAACTGAGTTTATATAATCAAGGGGGAAATGGGCAAGTTAATATACTCTGACTCCATATAACTTGCATTCACAAAAAGGGCCAAACTTTACTAATTTCAGGTAACTGAAAGCTAGTCATGAAACTAACTCTAATAACTCCCACTCTAAAAGAAAATTATTTTTTAAAGAATTATTTAATTCCTTTATTATATATGATGGTAAAACATATCTTCCTCTATTTTCCCCATAACAACAGCCCTGTGAGACTAGTTGGGCTGAGAATAAGTGACTGGTTCAAAGATGCCCAGCCAGCTTTCATGTCTAAGGCAGGACTAGCATTCACGGTCTCCTCATTTCAGGATCTCCTCGTTTCTAATCTGGTGTTTAACCACTAGATTTTACTGGATTTGTAGCCAAGAACGGTAACCTTCAGCAATGGCTAGACACATTGGCAGCTTACCGAACATCACAAAGAAGCAACTGCTAGTCAACTGTGTCTAAACTCCAACAAAGCAAGGTCAGGCCTCCTGAGTACTTGGATGGGCGGCCATCAAGGGATTTCAGGATTATAAACTAGCTCGGGTCTTCTCAACGCTGGCAACTTGAACATGGAGTTGAAATCCAGATATCTTCAAGCTGCCAAGGGTGAGAAACACTGAGCTAGA
>JAPKID020004320.1:0-11749 GCA_026931265.2 Tropidonophis doriae
TACCTTCTCTGGCATTGCAGCAGGCAGGGGCATGCTGAGTGCTGAAGAAGCACTTTTCCGCTAAAGGACCACCTTTTAACCAGAGCCTGAAGGCTCAGCTGCAATTTTAGGACTTCCTTCAGCCTGATCCTTGGGTGGGGAAGATAGGAGGCATCTGCCTGAGCTTTCCTGGAGGCCCCCTGCTGCTCCCGACCTTGACTACTGACTTATGATTTTGTTTCTCCACCAACCGCCTTAACCAACTACAGCCAGCAGACCGGTTTCCACAAAAGAGGCTGGCATAGCAAGGAAGATGGCACTTGTCAGTGGAATTGGGGCGGGTGGTCACGTCTGTTGTTTTCCAGGCCGGCTCTTCCTGGGGATAGCAGGATAGAGCATGCCCTCCTGGGGGCTCCTAATCAGTGTACCACCACTCCTCAGCTGGTCCTGACAGCTCCGTGTGTTTACCATGCAGAGAGAAAAGTTCATCAAACTCCTTGATCAGTTGCACAATTCCTTGAGGATTGATCTCTCTAAATACAGGGTAGGTATGCTTTCCTTCTTCCAAAGCACGTAGGTGTTTCTGCCTAGGAGGCTGCAGCCCCTCCCCACTCTCTGGAGAACCAGCCATTTTGACCGAAGCCCAACTCAGGCAGAGGGCAGCCCCATGATGCAGTAGCTGGTGAGCCAAGTCTCACTAGCTCTCAGCAGTCCGTCTTCTACTCTGCAGCTGCTGTAAAGCCAGTTTTTCTGTCTGGCACTGAGAGACCTTGAACTCTTAGCTCTTCCCCCTCTTTAGGGAGAAAACAGTTGATTATGGGGAGGAAGGTGATTTGGGGGACAATCTGACTCAGCTCAGTCTGACTCACTTGTGTAGAAGCCCCACTCTTTCATGGGAAGGTTGCAGATCTGGGCTAAAGCCTTTCGCCATGCCAGCTGAGCAGGAGGGGAACTGTAGTGGGGCCCTGGATTGGGATGTCTCCGGCTTTTATCAAGGGCGGGTGGAGCCTGGAGCAGTTCTTCCATCACACTGTTGATGGGCAAGGTGGGCTTTTCCCCCTGGCTAAAGGGTCTGTCTGCCTGGACCCCTCCTCAGCCGCCTCCCATACAGACAGTTTTTGTTTCTCGGTTCCGCTCACCTCCAGGACAATTTTCCTGCCAGCAGTCCGGAGAGGCTTCAGGACCTAAAATCAACTGTCGATCTCCTGACAAGCATTGCATTTTTTCGCCTGAAAGTAAGTTCAGCTCCCCCCTAGATGTTTACATTTCAGAATCTAAATCCAGGACATTTCCAGAATAATTTTTTTTAATGTTGGCTTTAAACTTTGAATAAAGCCAGTGGAAGGGAAGGGAACCATTTCCTTGCAGCTGGAGACCTCCCACATTTGGTAAGTTGGCAACTGTAACGGCTGCAAAGAGTGGAGAAGCCTGTCAGTCAGTTCTGTGCCTCCCTGCCCAGGTTCTGGAGCTGCCAAGTCCCCCTCGAGCCAGCACCGTGGTGAAAGACTGTGTCCGGGCCTGCTTGGACTCTACCTACAGATACATTTTTGATAACTGCCATGACCTGTATGCTCAGTTAATGGACCAGGTGAGTGCCTTCTTCTGGCTTCTTCTGCTCAGGAGGCCTCAGATGCACTTATAGGGAGGTTGGTTCTGTCCTACCTTTACAGCAGGTTTTGAAGACAATGAAAAACAGGACATTGGCACCTAAATTATCCACACTGGAAGTCCAAAGTGAGGCAGTGTTCCTTCAAGGCCTGGGGGCCGGATCCGGCCCATGGAATGCTTAGATCTGGTCCGCAGGGCCACCCTGGAAACAGCAAAGGACGGGACTGTGGTGCCTCTGCCAGGGAAATGGAGCTTGGGAGGGCTGCATGCGGCCCTACCGAGCACCATTTTCCCTGGCAGAGGGTTGCAGGAGTCCGTTGCAACTGAAAACAGCTTGGGAGGCTGGTGGAACACTTGGGCCACCACAGGCGCCCCCGACACTAGTGATGTTGAGCTAGCCACACTCACCCAGGCCGCCCAAGGTCAATCACAACCCTGATGCAGTCCTCAATAAAATAGAGTTCGATGGTTCTTTGGTTGGACTGTTTACTATTAACTTGTTTGGCAACTCTCAGCCTGTCACTCTGACAAATCGACCACCAATAAACACATCGGCAGAAACAAAATCTACAGGCAAGGGAGCCCTGTAACAAGCAGCTGGGTGACTTCCTCGCCTAAAACGAGAACTCTGCCTCAAGAAAGGTTAAAGTTTCTGAGCAGATGCAAAGTGCTTCTGCAGAGTTCCTTTTAGAGATGCTCTTTTGGAGCGTCCAGAGTTGGGAGAAGAGGAGTTGCCAAGAATAGCAATCCTAGAAAGTGTTTTCTGCAGGGCTTTTGCCAAGCACTGGAAATGAGAATCTCATTTTGGCCAACAGGGTAAGAAGCACGATATTCCTCGGGAGGAACAGGGTCCCACGATTAAGAATTTGGATTTTTGGACCCAGCTCATTACCCTGATGATCACTATCATTGATGAAGACGGAGCTACCTACACTCCTGTCCTGAACCAGTAAGGCGAGAAAAGCCAACGTTCTTGAGCTAAGATCCCTCAACTCCCTTCCAATCACCTCCAACTTCATGTTGTAAGCCAAGGCTTTTCTGCAACTTACTCCAGTGTACTGGGGGTCCTTCAGAATACCTACCCTTGCACTCTCCCAAGGGGAGGATCGCACCAGTTCCCTTGGCAGCAGTTCTGCTCCTTTATTCTTAAGAATATTCCCTCCTTCATGGCTGCCAGAGGAGCCTTGGAGTCACTTTCTGGGCACCCCTCCTTTGGCCCTGCAAAACATCCCCAGTTCCTCCTCTCTGCCTGGGTTGACTTAAGATCCCAGATTTTCAAGATGGGAGGGATCAAGGAGCCAGAAGAGACTGCTCTGCTGCTGAAATAGCTGATTGTGCCCTGCTTGGCTTCTTGCAGGTTCCCTCAGGAGCTGAACATGGGCAAAATCAGTGCAGAGGTCATGTGGCTCCTCTTTGCACAAGATATGAAGTTTGCTCTGGAAGGTAAGAGGAGCAGCGGTGTGGTCAGGCAGGGTGCAACTTCAGGGTGTGCGGGAGGAGAGGCAGTTCCACTCAGCCCCAATCTCTTCTTTTTCTGGAGAGTCTTTGAAGATGCTTGGCTTCCCTCCAAAGACAATAGATGTAACAGGAGATGGAAGGAGATGATAGGGAACCAGACAGTGCAGCTAGAATTAGGTTTCAGATGAAACAAAATGTCCACCTAAAGGAAATGTATCTTCCATGCTGGCAATAGATTTGGTTAGAAGGAGAGAGGTTGACTTCAATGTAGGGCTTCCAAAAACCACATAGAATTTTTATTCAAGTTGTTTGCTGTACTTGCAAAGAACTTTGGACAGCAGAGAGATGAAGGGCAACTTGGCCCCAGTCTACTCAAAAGGAGGTTGGATTGAGCACTTCTGAGAGCAAAATGTAGAATCCTTGGCCAGCTCTCTGCCTTCATCAAGTGCAGCTCCTGGTGAGCCGATGGGCATAGTTGGGGAAGAGGAATAGCGTGAACATTCGATTACCCAAGGCAGTGGCTCACTTACTCAGGCTGCTAAGTTAAACAGCTGCAAGTTGTGAAAGTCCAATATGATTTATTTTCTGGAGCCAAAGCATGTGCCAGGAGACAATAATCTTATTTATGGCTGCAGCTTTATTAAATCTTTGTATTGTCTTGTGTCCATTACAGAACATGAAAAGCACAGATTATGCAAGAGCACAGACTATATGAATTTACACTTCAAAGTTAAATGGTTTTATAATGAATATGTGCAAGACCTCCCCTCATTCAGAGACACAGTGCCTGAATACTCTCTGTAAGTGTATTGGGGATGAGGGTTGCACAGGGAAAGGGAGGGCTGGGCTGAGCTTTCATTTCCAAGTTGAAGGTAGACTCCTGTCAATCTTTCTCCAGCTCAGCCTTGAAACTGGAACCCCTTAAAACTGGTGTGCACTTAGGACTCAAAGAAGCCCAACCCCTTTCCTTGACCCTCCTTTCCCACAAAGATGCCATGGAGAAATTATGGTTGATTTTTCCATCATTGCACTAAAGAGGAGGTAGTTTGGATTCTCCAAGGGAAAAGGGCAGCAGACCAGGTGATCAATCCAGTTCTCATTGTTGGAGGCAGAAGGCAGATTCCCAGCCTTCACTTCTGCATGATGTTTCCTTTTTCAGACCGTTTCCCCACAAAACGTAAGGTGCAGTTTCTTGCTATAACCATTTACAGAATAAGTGAAAGAGCCACTAAACTAACCTGGTTTCTACCCCTATTTGCAAAAGACAGTTCTCTTATCTATGTGCCATCGTGGTGGAAAGGGGCAAGAGGATGCACCCATTTACACCAGCACAATCCATTCCCCTCTCTGTGAATTTAGTAGAATCTGATTTTAAGACAAAAGACTGCCTGGAAAACCCACCCACACGTGTGTGTCCACTCCTAGGTGGTTTGAGCCATTTGTCATGCAGTGGCTAGACGAAAATGAGGATGTCTCCATGGAATTCCTCCACGGCGCATTGGGAAGGGACAAGAAAGACGGGGTGAGCAACATCAACAAGGGAAGGCCAAAACCTCCACCGCCCTAACCCCTGCTAGAAGTCGCAAGCCCTTTTCCTATAAAACGAGTGTGGGGAGCTAGATCCCCCCAAAAGGGAAGGGAGCTGCTGTTGTATCAGCCAACAACTCTGAGCAGGAAGGTCTCTTGAGTGGTCACCGCATTGCAGCCTCTCCAAGCGATAGGCTTTGGAGTGATTTCCAAGGCCATCTGTCCACAGATCCAGCCCTGCAGGGCTGCTATCCTGAAGTGACAGTGCAGCCCCACCCTTGAGACAAAGCAGCTCCTCCTGCCAGGCTTCTGCACAGCATGCCTTGTTTCTTCTTCTCCCTGCAGTTCCAGCCCACATCAGACCACGCCCTCTTCTCTTGCTCCGTGGTAGATGTCTTCACTCAGCTCAACCAGAGCTTTGAGATCATTAAGAAGCTGGAATGCCCTAATCCTGCAGCACTTTCTCATCTCATGAGAAAGTTTGCAAAGGTGGGTGCTCTGGTATTGTATTGTTGCCTTTGTAGTGGAGCCTGAGCTGCATGTGAAAGCTGGTCACAACAAAATAAAATGTATGCCCTACCTTGAGACTTTTTTGCTTTTGGTCCCATCCTAGGGTGCTTCCTCTTTCTAGCTCTGTGGCATCTCAAAACAAATCTCAAGGCAAAAAGAATATTGTCTAAGCTAGCCGTGATCTGTCTAGAAATTCATTCATTGTTACATAAAGAATGCTTGGAGACTTCAAGAGAAGAAGTCAAAGACAGCAGCAGTTTGAGTTTGATAGAACTCCCATTAAGATTCAGCAGCCGGGTAATTTCTCTGGATCCGTCCAGGCACAGAAAGCCATGGCTTTTTAATGTGGTTTCCATCCACTGGAAGAGAAATAAGATAACCAGAATACCAGAGCAAACAGGGTCAGGAATCCAGAATCCTGCTGGAATCACCTTTTCTGCTCTGCGCCCCACTCCTCTGCCCAATTGAGGTGGGGTGTGGCCTCTGGGAGGCATTTTAGAATTCTTATTAAGCCATGTGCCGATCCTCCTGTCTCCTTTCTTCTGAAACCATCTGCCCCATAACAGATTTGTCTGGGCAGCTTAGGAGAACCAAGTGAAATAAAAGTAGTAAGAGTTTTTACATGTAACGAAGAAGATAAATCAACATAAAATGTAACATTACCACTCAGAAGAAGAAAAACAAATGCAAACATATGAATGGTCAAGATGAGAAGTTATAAAAAAGCCTAAATGAACAGAAGCTTCTTCACCTGATGACCCGAGAGGTGCCAGGTCAACTTTTCAGGGAAGCTCCCAGGAGTGGACTGTCTCCATTTATTGGACTGAAGCACTCCCTTGTCTCTCTAGGAAGGGTGCCTTTAGATTTAGTAAATGACCTTCCTGGGCTTCATCAGTTTCAGCCAGAAGAAGAGATGCACATTGGAGGATCTTCTTGGAGCGTTTTTTGTAAATCATATTCCAGAAACTGGTCTTTAAAATACATGAAGCTTTAAGGTCGAGATGACAGCCATCATGACAGCTTAGGAAGGGCGCAAGGGTCTTGGTGGTCTTCTGAGGGCGAAGACTTAACTTCCTTCCCTACAACTTCAAGAGTGGCCCAGATGGTGTCATATTTTAGAATAACAGTGCTATTCCACAGTAACATGTTTCTTTTTTTCTAGATAATCCACAAAGTGCTTATTCAGTATGCTGCAATTATAACAAAGGATTTCAGTTCTTACTGTGATAAGGAAAATGTGGTGAGCAAACTTTGATTGCTACTTTTTCAAATTTAATACTGTGTTTTGTAACCATTGTATGATCAATAGGGAGCCAAAGACTCCAAGGGGAATGGGGTGGAGGACAATTGTCTGCTCTCCTTTGTTGTGTAGTGTTCCTATCAGTTTGTGCTCTGCAAATGGCTTCCTTGGTATTCTGAGATCTCTTCTTTTACTCATCAGTAGCCCAGAAGGCAGTTTTGCAGGTTAAGGGAGCCACCAGGGGCCCTTCACAACAGCCAGCCTAAGCCAGACCCAGCCTTGACATAGCAATGGTCGTGGAGTCCACGATTCCTGGACATGGGAATCCTTTCTCCCCAAAATAATCTGTTGAAGACACCTTCTGCCAAAGCTTAATGGAAACACTACCAACTTTCCTGCCAACAAAGTCCTGATGACTCATGAGTGGTATGGCCCATCCTCCAGCCACATTTCGGGAAGTCTGGATTTCTGACTCTTCCTTTCTAAAAAAAGTGGAAGGATTGTCTTGGCCTGATGTTTCACGGCAGTCTCCTAATTTTAGGACTTGGCACTTGGCCAAGACCTGCACATTCTCACTTTCTCCCCAGCACAGAAATTTGTCACTTGGTACATCAGCAGACACAGCTGTCTGGTGGGTAGAGAGCCAGATGATCTTCCCTATCAGTCTTCTGAGTCTGAGGACTCAGAGACACAAAGCACTATGGTGGCTCCAGAGAAAGGGTTGTTTTTCAGTACCCAAAGTTGTTTTCCTACCATGGGCAGAAGACATCAACATGGTTGCCGTGACTGGCAGAATAATCCCTAGAAAAGTAGAGAACCTACTTCTTCCTGAACTTGTTCAGAGGTCGGGATGAGCCTAATCAGCAGAGAACATTCATCTGCCACACTTGACAGCCTTTGAGCCTTCTGCTGCTTCTGATTATTTCTCCTGAGTTTGTTCGGAGGTTGGGGTGAATTTTGACAGCGGGGAACGCTTCGGAAGCTTGGTTACAGTTGCAGAGCAAGCACAGGGAAGAGAAAAAAAGTTGGCTGTTGTCACTTGTCGGAACGGCAGCGTGGCAGCAGTGTGGTTTTCATCTTAGGCTCGGTATTTTATTGAGCGTCGAATTGCTTTATTGCTTGCTACTTGTTACAGCGCGGCAGTGGAGTAGTTCGTCGCTCCTGTGTTGGAAATCCTTTTTAATAATAATAATCTTTGTTGTCATTGTAAAAATTTGACAGATCTAACTTTTTTTGACAGATCTAACTTTCACTGTTACAGGACTGGAATAGTAGGGGAGAGGCTACAGGATTTTTGCATTTAATTGGTTTTTAGTATTTATTATTGCTACGTTTTATATTTCCTATTTTAATTTCCTGTGCACCGCCTTGAGTCCCTTTGGGGAGAGAGGTGTGGTTATCCAAGTAAAATAAAATAAAATAAAATAAAATAAAATAAAATAAAATAAAATAAAATAAAATAAAATAAAATAAAATAAAATAAAAAAAATAAAAAAAATAAAAAAACAAACGAACAAACCTCCCTTCTTCCCAAGTGCAATACCGGTTTTATCATGGGAATGGAGAACATTCCTTTGGTCATCTTCCACTGTTTTTCCTTCTGCTTTTCAGTCCCATTCCTGGAAGGAAGGGACAAAGGGAACTAGCTTTTGGGATGCCTACTATCCAGCATAGAAAATAGCCATAATACTATGTTCCAAGCTCTGCTTAGCTGACAGTCTAAGGGGCAGGCTGAGTGGCAGGGAAGCAGAGAACCAGACTGATGTGCCCAGTGGTAGAAATTGCCAGGGAGAGAGAAATGGCACTGAAGCCGAGCTGATCCCTCGGAGGGGAGACGGAGGGCTTTGCTTCTGAGAATGACTTGGCCGAATAATGTGCAAGGAAAAGGCTGGCTCTTTGCCACCACGCACCTCTTCTTTCCAGCACCTCATTCAGTTGGGTGGCTTACAGACCTGCAGGTGGTCTTTGAGGACTCCTCAACCAACTGTTTGGCTCCTTTCTTGTGATCTCTTTTGGCCAGTCAGTTCTCTTCCAGCAGCTAAGACAACTTTCGTCCTTGTGGTCTCCAGCCCTGCATCTTGATGAACAACATTCAGCAGCTGCGAGTACAGCTTGAGAAGATGTTTGAAGCCATGGGTGGGAAGGAGGTGAGTGCCGGCTGCCACTGTCAACTGAACACTAAACTCTTCCCAAACATTGGGTGGCTAAGGAGAGAAAGGGGCGCAGCACTGGCCAGAGAGGGAGTGGCTGGCAGATGTTGCGTAGGCCTGGCCCCAAGTCTTCTTGGACTCCACGCCTGCAGGCACAGGGCAGAGCACCCCTTGGCTGTGCTGAAGCCAGGGGCTTCTCTTCCTTCCACAGGATGGGAGCCTGTCACCTTATTTCATTTTGGCTCAACAATAGGAGGCCGAAGGCAGCTCCTCCCCGTTTGGTTCTTCTGGAGAGTTGTCAGATCTGGTTTTTTTGTCATCAGAGGGGGGGTGGGGGTGAGGAGCTAAGCAGTTTGAGGTCCCCCTCATTGCTAACGTTTCTATTTGGAGGAGTGAGGGACAAAATGGCGCCATTTTGCCTTTTCAAGTCCCCCAACTGCAGGGAACAAGAGATCTAGAGTCATTGGCCCCCTTCCCACTGCCATGATAGTTCCCTGCCACCCCACGCCAAAAGGGCTGGTCCTCGTTCCTGGCCAAAAGCTGGGAAGATATGATGCCAGCCCAGAGCTGTGCCCCAGTCCCCAATTCTTCTTCTGCTATGCCCTGCGAGGGAGATCCGCCCAGTAAGCCAAGTTGACCCACCTGTCTAGGTTAGCCTTCTCTGGGCACCTTGCATGTCATGGATTTGTATCCAGCCCTGCCAGTCATAGCTCAGGGTGGGGGAGTGGACGTGCCCATGTTTGTCTGTAATGTGTCATCCTGTCTTTGTCTACTGCCTTTAATTTGCCATCCTTGAGAAGAAGCAAGAAGGCAAACACTTTTCCTATGAGGTTTGTGATGTTGTCATGTGTCCTGTTTCCAGCCACTTGTTTGGGGTGCAGAAGAGTTGTGCGAGCGAGGTCCGTGGGTCTCTGTGTGAAAGGGGTGCCTGCAGAGATGTGCAGTCATTCAAAAGATCCTCCTGGCTGCCCAGTCTGTGCGCCTATTTTTCCGTAGGCAGAAAATGGGCACCTGGGTGCAGAGGATGAGGCAGTTGGCTTTCAAAGTCATCTGGTAGAATTAGAAGCTGCAGGTTGATCTAAAGCTCTCGCACTCCAATTGATGGACTCCTGGAGCTGACCGGGCAAGAGGGAAGAGCTGCCTTCAGACGGGGCAGGTGAAGGCCCGCAACAAGGGTGTGGGGAATGGCAGCAGACGTCCACGTGCACAGGCTCCCTTGTGCTCCCTTCCACACAGACACACACGGCACAGCCTCCAGCGTGGGTTGCAGCATTTCCAGGAGGGGGACTATACTTGGCCTTCTCCCCTCTACTGTGTCTAGGTGAGAGATGCCCCAGCCTCACTAAAGGACTGCAGAACACAGCACCCCCATCTCCCTCCCCTCGGGCTCAGGGGACAGAGGAGGGGTCCTCAGCCCCAGCAGCTCCCAGGAGAGCCTGGGCCAAGAAGCCCTTCTCCTGCAGCCGCGGGGGCAGCTGCCTGAGAGCTGGCTGGGCCATGTCCATTTCAGATTTTAGGGGGGCTGCGAGGAACCTGTTTGCCCATCTGGGTTGAAACAAGGCCTCCATCATTCCAGTATGGTGGATTCAGTTCCTTCTGCCCACCCACTCCCCTTACCACATGGAGCTCTGGGCAGTGTCCTCCAGTGCCCCATGGCACACAAACAGGGACGCACCTGAAGGAAAGGATCCAGGACAAAACTGGGAGCTCATCAGGAAGCTGTTGACCCCTCCCCCCATTGCTGTTTTTCAATGAATTTGGTGAGGCGGAGGGTGGGGTTCCTGAGCCACTCTCTCAACACCCTCCCACACAAACACACAACCTCCGCGACAGCTTCAGGGGGGGTCGCATGCTGTCCCCTGCCCTTCCTGGGGGCTCTCTGCGCTTGCTAAGAGGTGCTGCCTCTGTGGCGTGCCTTGTGCCCAAGAGATGGGTAGGAGGCAGGGAGCAGCAGGCGTGCCTGAGGCACACCAGGTGCTGCCGAGCCCTGTTGGGGACAAAGCCGGCACAGTCACAGCCTTCCTGGGCTGTCATCGACAGCAACCTCTCTGCAGTCCTTCCTGGAGAACTGGCATGGCCTCCAAGAGTTTCTTGCACACCTTTCATTGTCGGGCGCTTGGCTTCTCTCCACCGTTAATGTAAAACAGCGTGGAAACTCCCTCTTGTCAACCAAGCAGCTTCAAAGGGTGGGATGGGGTGGGGACATGTGGGCTGTTCTGCGGAGCCCTCGGGGGAGGGAGCCGTGACTCAGCAGAGGGACGGCTCTTCCGGACCTGGGAGCTGCTCCCAACGGCTCTGCTTCCCCTCCCAAGTGGCCCCACAGAAGGCCAAAGGGGGAGAGGCCTTGGGACGTTTCCCTTTCAGCCCAGGAAGCGCAGGGTTCCACACTGGTTTTCCATTAATGCTGTCTAATGGATGGGGACTCCATCTCTTTGCCTGCTGATGATGCCAGCGGATGGAGGCAAGGGGAGGTGGGGAGGAGGAGGAGCAGCTAATCTGGCCCCTGCCTTCTTTTCAGCTGGACCCCGAGGCCAGTGAGGCCCTGAAAGAGCTGCAGACCAAGCTCAGCAGCGTCCTAGATGAGCTCGGCCTGGCTTACAGCGCCAGGTAAGGACAGGTTCCTCTCTAGGGGGCTCTCCTCCTCCTCCTGTAGATCCCCTGCTGCCTCGCCTGCCCCTTCAGCCCAGGAGACTCAGGGAGAGATTCAACCTGGAAATAAGGAGAGATTTTTTTGACTGTGAGAACAATCAACCTATGGACCAGAAGTTGCCCCCAGAAGTTGTGGGAGCTTCATCCCTGGAGGCTTTCAAGAAGAAGCTGGACTGCCAGAAATGGTATAAGGTTTTCTGCTTGGGTGGGGGTTGGACTAGAGGATCTCCAAGGTTCCTTCCAACTCTGTTAATCTAATCTAATCTAATCTAATCTAATCTAATCTAATCTAATCTAGACTCCTGCAGAAAGGAAAAAGGGCAGCACAGGGGCACAGCTGTGTTTGTGGGCCTCTGAGGAACCAAGTGGCTGTGGCCAAGGGCTTCTCTGAGACAGATGGAGCTTGGAGTTGAAATTAACTTCTATTTGGTGGTGGCTGTATGTTTAGCTTCAGTCTGGGTACATTTTAGAGATTTATAAGCAGCTTTTAGCATTCTGTGATTCTGGTTTTGTTATGTGTTCATGTGATACTGTTTCCAGGTTTAGTAACTATACTGGTAAGGGATTTTGCTAAAAGTCTGATTATTACTATATTCCATGGACAATAATAGATTTCCAGATACACAAC
>JAPKID020004321.1:0-11749 GCA_026931265.2 Tropidonophis doriae
CTCCTAAGGTCTTCCGGGTTCAAGCCCCCCACCCCCAACCGACTTTCGCTCATGATCTCGAAGATCGGTTGTTGGATTATTATTATTATTATTATTATTATTATTATTATTATTATTATTATTATTATTATTGATTATGATTCTGATCAGAATTGAATGAATGGAATGGGAAAGGAGGGGGAAAAATCCCAGCCTAAATAAATCCAGCCTTATTCCCCCTGTGACTCTCCTCGCCTCAGCCCCTGCTTTTTAAATCTCCGCCCCCCACCGCTACTCAAGGCACTACCACCACCAACCCCTCTCCCTGGGCTTCTCTCCCCGAAGCGGATCGCTGGAGGGCAGAAAAGCTTCTGTGGGCCGCCCGCTGTTGCATTGGCTCGCTCGGCGGCCTCCTCCTCCTCCTCCTCCTCCGCCGCCGCCGCCGCCGCCGCCATATCTGCGGGGCAACCCAAACTTGTTACACACTGGCTCCAACTCCTCCTCTTTCTCGGTGCGGCCGGGCTCCTTTTTATTTCCCATCAATTGACGGTGCGAGCGGCCAGGCCCGGCTGAACGGTTCCTGCAACCGGGGGCGGCGGGGGGCGCGTTCTTCACAAAAGCCGCGGCTGACGAAGTTGGAAGGCAGAGTAGCAGGTAAGCTCCTCTCCGACGTATCCCATGCGTGCCGCTGACCGCAGCCCTCTTCTTTCAAGCTTGCTGCAGCGGAGCGCGGGGGCGGGAAAGGGAGGAGGAGAAAAGAGGCGGCGAGGAGCAGCAGCTCTCCGGCTTTGCAAGCCCCTTCAGCCGCTGGAGGATCTTGTGAGAACGGCCAGGCTTTTGCCCAGGTTCGTATTTGCTTAATCCTGGAGCTCGAGGGTCGTGTGTGTGGGGCGGGGGGTGGGGAAAGGGAGACTGTATTTTTGAGAAAGACCCGGGGCGACGTCGGCATTTGTAGCGAGCTGGTGGAGAGTAATCGGTGCGCGGTCGGTTGTAACTAGGGGAGAGGCGGGGTGTCTGCATTGGAAATATATCCCCCGCCAGGCGTGGAATAAACAGTAGATCCTTGGCTTAGAAAAAGAGGGACAAATCGGATCCGAGAACGCAGAAGGTGGCCGGTTTTACATGATCGGAAAAAATGGTATTTGAAAAATGGTAGTGGGTTTGGGGTTTTTTTCCCCCCTCCCCCGATCTAGTTTGCAGGGAGTGGCGGTCGTTTGGCAGTGGCGGGCGAGTATAAAGGAAATGTGGAGTTGCAGTGGCTGGCCGCCCTAGTTTTCTACTATGGAGAGTGGTTCGCAGACCCATGATATTTGAAACACATCCCTTACCTTCCACATGCGGATCGCTTTACAACGAAAACCGAAACGTTTCCACGGCTTAATGGATTAGATTTGGAGGAAGGGGGGAAAAAACACACCCAAGAGTGCAGTGCTGCATTCGTGCTTTGGAGATGGGGGATTTCCCACTGGGGGGGGGGGAGGCGCTTTAATTGCATTGGGGTCTGCATTTTGTATTCTGTTTATTTCTCTGTTTTTCCATAGGGTGGTTGACGCCCCCTCTCTTTGCTTTTTGCCCATAAATGTCTGATGACGTGACCTTTTGCTTTCTTTATAAGCAATCGGTGTTCATACGTTCACCTGCCTCCAACCAACACCCCCTCCCTCTTTCTAATAGTCTCAATCGTGCAATCCCCTTTGTGTCTAAGGTTCAATGGAAGAGGTGGATTTCCACTGTTGCTCTGTCATGATTTACTGAGGCCGCTCAACCTTACACTGTTCCTGACCATTTCAAAGACTTTTTCTGCTGCCCCAGTGACACTTTCATAAGGAGAAGGCTGAAAGGAGAGAGGCCTTTGTAAAGATGGAGATAATATGGGGGGGGGGCACGTATACAGGAGAAAACAATCAATGTGAAAACCTGTTATGTTAGCTTTACATTTAAATTTGAGTTATACCAGACTGTTACCTTAAATTTCTTATGCTGTTATTTGTTATGGGCTCTGGAGTGAAATGCTGCTTCCAAAGAAGGGTGGAGAACATCTGGGCCTCCAGATGTTTTCTGAACTAGAAGCCCCAGCAGCTGTGGCTGGCACAACCAATGTGAAGGATGCTGAAAGGTGCAGTTCAGCAATTTCTGGAGAACCCAATTCCCATTGCTGTGCTGAGAGTGGTAGTCTTAAGACTTCACTAGATTTATTGGTTTTCTTAATGGTAGTAATAATTATATATTTTGACTAGTCTGTGGATAAATTTGTTTTTAAAAGAGTGCGGAGCTATTCTTTTAATACGCTGCTTTACTAAAGAGAGTAAAAAGGAGAACCTTCCCTGACCTGGGACCTTGGCACATTTTGTCCAGTGGGAGTAGGTATTATTTAGAGTTGTAATAATATCCTCAGGAAGCTGGGATGGATAAAGCAAAGAGCGCCTTCTCAGCCTGTGTTTCTTCAGGTCATGAATAGAATGTTTTGGAATTTGCTATTTCAAACAGGGGAGGGGATGTGGAGTGGGGCTGCGCTGCACCTGTTGTTCACATGCGTCTAACCTCCAGTGAGCTCTTGCTTTATTGGCAAAACCCCCCCCCCATGCATGCCTGTTCATAGCCTGAAAGAACTTTATTAATCCTCATGCTGAACTGCATTCTACCAGTATGTTCTTTTTTCTTAGCATTCATTCAAGTTAAGTTTAATTTGGCTGTTATTTTAAAAATGGGATCACTTGGTGTGGTTGGATTTGGATCAAACTCTCTGCAGCGTGGAAGAAATGACATCAGATGCCATTATTGTTTTAAATGTACTTTATTCACTGACTCTTATACATTAAACTTGTATCCCATCTCCAGGTGAGCTTCCACAGCTGTGGCTATCCCTGAGCTTCAGCCTCTGATTCTAAGTAGCACCTTAAACATTGTACCACCATAGGTTCTGATGGACTTCAAAGTGGATATAAAAGATTTCCTTATACCTGTCCCTTATGTGGGTGTGATCTGAGGATGCTATGTAACTCCCATATGGAGGTTTTGCATCTTGGCAAGAAGTATGTATAACTTTTATACCACAAGGAGTGAATGTTGTTCAGGATTAAAAGGCTTTGTCACGTGGGTGGTGCTATAGTGTAAACAATCTTGTGGCCTTGTGGAAGAGATCTTTTCAGCATTATGCACAAAATTTGGTCTTAAATGTGCGCATTGGTCAGAACACAGGTTTCTTCAAAAATTACCTTTATATTTTTGAATAGTTTTTAAATGAGGTAACTGCCAAACGAGGAGCAGCAAAGATTGCTATTTTCATGTCTTGGTTTTTACCCAGATAAAATATGAACACATCACTGCCTATCCATTAAATGATATGCTGCGAGGGATTATGATGGTGCAAAAATTTATTACATGGCAGGGGTATATCAGGCATGCAGTTAGTGTAACAAACTGTGAAAGGGGCTATAAATGGAACAAATATATTTAAGGTTGAATCAAAGGACATAAGCTATAAAAGGGATTCCTTGCTTTGAATGGCCTTAAGCCTATCCCCTTCCCCCTCTGTTTCAGTGAAATAATAAATGATAGTCTAGTGGCCTTCAACATTTCCAAATGTAACAGTAATATCTTATCCTAATTAGTTCCATAATGGTCACCAGGTTTTTCCTTTTTTGCTTTTTCTCTTATCTCTCTTTCAAGGTTTGAGAAACATCTGCATGTTGCATGGAGGTTTGGGAAATCTTCTGAGATGTTGAGTAGGGGGCTACATGCACATGTTTGCATACATCCATGTCCACTAGAATTTATAGCAATAAGAGATTAAGAAAAGACAAGGAATCTGTACTTGTATGAAAAAAATAAATGATTTCTGACAGGTTTCTTAAAAAGAAAGCCTAAGCAAAAACTTTGTGGTTCCCCCTCTCACATCACTGAGGAGGGGGTGGAACTTGCTAGACAATGGTATTAAAATAGGAACACAGAAATTACTAGACTGTGAAAGTTGTATTTTAGCACTTGGAGCTGGCAAAACAGATAGGAAGAGCTTTGTGCAACTCTTACTACTAACTGCATGCATTCATTTTTGAGTGAGATGTTTTTTTTTCTCTCAGTGATGTCCCTTGCTGCTTATGGAACAATGAACCAGTTTATACACAAGGCTAGTAGTCTTCAGTCTATTGGTTGCAGACAAATGTAGATTTATGTTTTTTAATCCCGCCTTTATTATTTTTATAAACAACTCAAGGCAGCAAACATAACTATAAGAATCCTTCCTCCTATTTTCTCCACAACACGTTGTGAGGCTGACAAAGTATCTGGATGAAAATTACCAAGTTGGCTTTTATGCCTAAAATGGGATTTGAACTCACAGTCTAGTTTTAGTTGATAATGTATGAAGTAGCCTTCCCCATCCTAGAGTCTTCAGTATATATTACTCTGTAATATCTATCTTCTCCATCTGGTAGAAAGTAATTTGTGCAGAACATTCCTTTTTTTTCAAAGATGTTTTCTTGAGCTTTCACACAAATTAAGTTATATTGTCTTGGCTTCAGTTACTTTCTTTAACTACAGAAAACATACCAGAAATTATTTTCTAGATTAAAGCATAAAATGGCTTGGGATCGCCAAGCCTGGAAGGCAGGTGACTTCAAGGATGTTCAATGAAATAATTTGCTCTTAGCAGTTTGCTTTCTCATATTTACTGGAGGATCTAGTTTATCTCAATACTTCAGATCCCTCCATCAGTCTTCAGCTACAGGGTACATGCTAGAGTCTAGACATACAGTCTTAAAATGTCCTGAGGGTACCTACTTGGCAAAGACTTCCGTACTCTCCTGTTGTTTTACAAGGCAACTCAGCCTGATAGAGAATTTGTGTAGATCTTTCTGGTTATGTAAGTCAGTGTCAGGCCACTGAAGAAATTATAAATGGGTACATGCAGTTCTGCAGTGCAGCTTTTTCATTGTTTTCATACCTCAGGTTCCCAGTTTGTTCTGATACCTTTTTGTATCAGGTTTTTTGGGGGGGCAGGGGAGGTTTCCCCCCTTAACAAGCTAAAAGATCCAACATATAATTGGAAATTACATCAAATACTGAATTTTAGTGAATTGCTCTTACAAAGCCGAAGTCTATTATCTCTTAAATTATTACCTTGAGTTTTAGTCAAGATATCCTAAATTGGTCATGTGGGAATTTTTTTTTTTTACATTTTCATCACATTTCATCTTCATCAGTTTTATTATGTTTTTACTTATTGTTTTTAGTTTTAATAATGTGGTGTTAGACATCCATAGGCTTTTGAGTAGAGTAGAGTAAAAATGGCATAAAACATACATAGTGCAGAATAATTATGTTGGAGTAAAGCTGTGCTTACTAAGAAGGAAATTTTCCTATTTGATTAAAATTCTGCTTCTGCTCTAAACTTTTTCTCTGCTGCTACCTTGTTTTTCTAATCATTGAGTGTGGGAGCTTAATCATGTGAAAATGGCTAGCATACAATTAATTTTGATGCTACAGAGCTGACCCTTATGAGTGCCTTCAGATATTTTTCTAGATAATAACTTTCCACAATAAAAGGAAACACAAATATTATACTATATTTTATGACGTTTAACAAGTGAAAGTTTCTTTCTGATCAAGAAATAACAATTAGTTGGATTCTAAAAGGGACCATTTGTCAATTATTTAATCAGAAAGAATGTCTCATGCCCTGATAACACTTTGTGAAAAACAAAAGATGTTGCAATAGTGTACCAAAAATTCTGTCATTGTTTTCCCAGAACATTGTATTCCACTTTATCAGTTCTCTGTGCTTTTGAGAAATTAACTTTGACACAGCAGTTTGAGAGACTATTCCACCCACCATCGTGTTTAAAATAGTACTGTATTCATAGGTAAATAATAAAACATTAAATCATATTATCTATTTTTGCTGAGAAGAACATGTATAAACGCAGTAAGTACAACATTCCCTTTTTAAGTATGGTCCCACTTCTAAAGTGTTACATTTAATCTGTCTTCATTGTGTATCTTAGCCGAATAAAGGCATTTTGCACAATTTCTCATTTACACCTCAGTAATAGCTTGTAACTTAGTAAAATACTCAGATTTTAAAAGTTGAATGGTTAAAACTTTTTTATATGTAACTTTATTCCCGCTGACTGCAGGTGGTTTATATGAAAATAATACTTCTTAATAAATCAAAAGTAAGATGTCATTAAATCCAACAACACATTAACATTTAAACCACTGCTAAGCAATGAGTTATAAAGCATGACTGATAATTTAGTGACAGCAATCCTTGCAGTCCTGATTGCCATTGTTAAGTGAATCCCACAGTCATTACTCAAGGCCGCTTCCTGATGGCTTCCCACATCCAAGTCAGTGGGGAAGCTTGCAGGAAGTTGCAAGTCCAAAATGGCTCACAGACAAGCTGGCAGACAGGTAAGTGGGTAGTCCCAGGTGGGTGTGAGGCTGCACTGAAGGGTAGATGAAGCTTGAGTGTAGAAGGACTGGGAGAGAGTGAACAGGTGCTGGGACTTACTCTAGTGACTTGTAACATTTCCTGTTGGTTTTCTGATCAATTATCTGGGAAGATGGTAGGGAAGATCACAGATTCCTACAATTATCAAAAGTGCAAACTATTTGGTAAGTTCCCAGATCACAATCATGTGACTGCAGGGATGCTGGAACAGCCATAACCCCTTTGTTCAACACAGTCACAACTTCAAACAGTCACTGAATAAATTATGGTAAGTCAAGGACTACCTGTAAGACTTTAGAGGTCAAAATCAGTGCTTTGAAATCTTGGAAACATATTGGCAACCATACAACCTCAATAGTTTAGATGTTACAAGGATGAAACAGTTGTTGCCTATCACCATATGGGTTGCTGCATTCTGCAGCAATTGAAATGTCCAAGTAGTCTTTAAAAGCTGCAAGGAGAATAAATTGCAGTAAATCACTCTCAAGCTGGTGAGGGCAATTAGTACATCAACCAATACTACGCAAATGTTCTCCTGACCAAAATCTCCACATGATCAAATATAAGCTATGAATCCAAGCTAAATCATGAACCTATTTCTTCAAGCAGAATGCTGTCCACAGGTGACCTAGGAGCCTCTATTAAATTTCAGTTTCAACAGAATAACAGTTGGAAGAGACCTTGGAGGTCTTCTAGTCCAACCCCCTACTCAGCAGGAGACCCTATATCATTTCAGACAAAAGGTTGTTCAGTCTCTTCTTAAAAGCCTCCAGTAATGGAATACCCACAACTTCTGAAGGCAAGCTGTTCTGCTGTTAATTGTTCTCAGTGTCCAGGAAATTCTCCTTCGTTCCATGTTTCTTCTCTCCTTGATTAGTGTCCATCATTTGCTGCTTGTCTGCCTTCTGGTGGTTTCAAAAATAGGTTGAGCCCCTCTTTTTTGTGTCAGCCATTCAAATGTTGGAGCATTGCTGTCCTGTCACCCTAGTCCTTCTTTTTACTACCCAATTATTGCAACCATTCTTCCTATGTTTTAGCCTCCAGCTCTTTAATCATCTTTGTTGCTCTTCTCTGCACTCTTTCCAGAGTCTCAACAACTTTTTAAAATATTGCGGTGACTGAAATTGCATGCAGTATTCCAAGTGGTCTTATTAAGGCCTTATAAAGTGATAGTAACACTTCATGTGATCTTGATTCTGTCGCTATGCTAATGCAGTGTAGTATTGCATTGGCTTTTTTGATGGCTGCAGCATACTGCTGCCTCATATTTAAGTGGTTGTCTATTAGGACTCCAAGATCCCTCTTGCATTTTCTTCTATTCAGGTAGGCTCCACTTAGTCTATACCCGTACATTTGATTTTTGTTGCCCGTATAAAACCTTACTTTTCTCACCATTTAATTTCATTTTATTAAATAGGACCCAGAGTTCAAGTATGTTGAGATCCTTCTGGATCTTGAGCCTATCTTGTGGAGTGTTGGCTATACCTGCCAGCTTAAGTCATCTGCAAATTTGATGAAATCCCCTTCTATTCCGTCATCTAAATCACTCTGTGTTACTAAATTCAATTGCAGTCAATTCTTCTCATCTAGTCATACAGGCATTGTGTAAAATTGTTCACTAAATTTTCTTTCTGGCTTAGGGTAGAAATATATAAATGGTAATATGCAGGCAGTCCTCATTTAGAGACTACAATTTACAACCAACAACTCAGTTATTCAGCAAAGTGGTCACTAACTGTGCTTAAGATCTTCCTTTAGCTTTCCTTTGTTTTACAGACCTGTGAAAGTTGTAAATATGAGTATTGGCTACAAACCTTTTCATTATTGTGGTAACTGTGAATGGTCACTAAAAAAGGCAATCACTACATGAGGACTTCCTGTATACTGATCATATTTCAAGTAAATAAACTCCCCAAGGAGTTTCATGTAGACATTAAAGAACAGGGGAAGGAAACTGAGGCTTCTGGTATCCCATACAGGAGGGACCAAGAATTCCATAGCACTCATCTCATTATCATTACCTGAAACCACCTCATTAGTGGGTGTCAGGCCCAGTAGGTAGACAAGATTAGAAAAGATAAAATTACTTCATTGATCTTGGCTACAGTGACAGACTCTTGAAAACCTGCAATATCTTTGTCCCTTTCTTACATCCTGGTGCAGAGGTCCCCAGCACCTGGTCCATGGCCCACTACTGGGCTACAGCCCATTATGAACCAGGATGTGAAAAAGATGAATGAGTGTGTGCAGCTCCATTTGTGTGAGCGATGGGCACACATGTCTGCTGCTTGTACAAATCATTGCTTAAGCAGCTTTTGAATGTTGCCATTTTTCTCTACTTAAAAAAAAAAATTCAGTCCCTTTTACCTAAGTAACAATTCTTGCATATTTCCATCAAGGCCATCTTCCTTATAATCCACAGCTGAGAGTGAAACCGCTGAATAACACAGTTCTCAGGTAATCTAGAAGGATGATAGATAATCTTGAGAAATCCAAGAGGCATGTTCTCCTAGTATTCAGGTCTTGGCAGAGATCATCTGTATACCAGAATCTGAAACTATATTTAAGAGTTAAGCTATATAAATTCTTCCATCCAGGGTTATTTCCATTTGCACTTCTGCTGTCTTCTCCAAAACAAAGAAAACTAGAGTTTGATCTTCAGGAGTTACACCACTTCCTCCTTGAAGGCAAGAAGCCACAACCCCCTGTGTCTATGAACCATTTATCACTTCTCTATTCCAATTGCATTCCTTTAACCAGCAGAACAAGATCAGATACAGATCTAATTCACAGGTGGCTTTTGCCTACCAAAACCAGTCTACTTCCTGATTTCACAAGGTCAGAGGAAATCCAGCTTCCTCACAAAATTTGATCTGTACCACTTGGCATTTCTATGAACAAACATCTAATATATAAGCTTTGAAAATTGTTTCACTGAAAAGTGAAAGTCTCCCTCACACTGAGAGCTTTTAATGACTTCATGCACACATTCATGCAATTTTCTGGAGGTAAGTATATTAAATGGTTTGTTTGGCTGCCTTGTAAGATGTTTCTTTGACTTCTCTGCTTAGCCTAAATTCTGGTGGTCTCCTATCAGAATCCTAAACGTGCCTCATCCTACTTATGTTCTGAGCCCAGATGTCTACCCATTTTGCGAGGCAAGGATTCATTGTGTAGTAGCAGAAAATGTTATTTGATATGCCTGCAGTGATCAAGCAACTGGTCTCAACCACATGTGTAATTGCACAGATTGTCCTGCTCCTCTCCCTCCCCCCCTCAGTATTTATATTGTCCCCTCCTTCCTCTTAGTATTTATACTTTTAGTTGCTAAATTGTCAAGGTTTTATCTTCTTGCTCTTTCTTACTGTCCAGAGTTTATATTGTACAATAAATAATTGGCAATGTGTAAATATGGTGTTTTTACATTACACCTAGAGTTTATCTTACTGTTATTTAGTGAATACAGCTCAGTCTTGCAGACCTGTTAATGTATGACTTGTCAATAACAGAGACCCTTAATTTTGCCTGGTTACAACATGAAACATATTTCTAAGAAATTATTCCCTGGAACATAGTTGAATTTATTTTTGGGTAAATATGCTTGGATGTATACTCAAAAGCATTGAGTAACAACAGCTGTGGTGGTGCAGTGGTTAGAATGCAGTATTACAGTATTTCATGCCAAACCCTTTCTGTTGTGCCCAGGGGAGAATGCCACACAGAAATGCCGCCCCTTTCCCCCTCTCTGTCTCCATTGCTGGGCGATCCCGTGCAAAGAAAAGGGCTAACAGAGAGGGGAAGAGTGAGAAATTGCTGGAATGAGAGGGTCTGTACCTTAGAAAAAAATATGTGGGTATCCATGGAGCAGTGTCCGTGTAGAAGTGGATAGCTGAATGGCGTGTAGGTTCCCTCCCCCCCTACTTATTGCCTTGTGAAGACTTTTAACAGTTGTGCCGGAGACTAAAGAATAAAAAATGTCAAGCATACTCATCCTCTCCTCTTGACTTAACACTGCTTTTCAGTGGTGTCCATACCAATTGTTCTAAGAGGCTAAAGGGAAAAAACCTGCCCTCTCTCAAGAGGCTAAAATAATAAGGTTTTTTTCCTCCTCTGTGGAACTAAATCTGGGACGGCCTAGTTTGAAAAATATCAATTCTAGGACATTATCTGATGGTATGTATGCTTGCTACAGTTCATCTAGTTCAATGGACCAAAGTGGGCAAAATCCAATCCAAATTTGGTTTAAGAAAAATGTAAAATTGAAAGGTTCCTACTCTTGGATTTGAGCACTTTTGCTTGTTTTATCTAATAATAATAAATAACATATAAATTATGTTTCTGAAATACATACAGGAGAGATACACTAACGTTATGTAATCCTGCATATAATTTAGAAATTATTTTCCTTGGGTGTGGTGGAACAAATGAGTGTTCCGATTTTACTAATTGAGTAGGTCACATAGATGATAAATACAGTATATTTTGAAAAGCTATTGGAGCTTTACTTCCTGAGGAAATTCTGGGAGTATTTTATTGTGTCTGGTGAGTACATGAGCTTATGTGAGAGAGTTATGGACGGTCCTCACTTAGTAACTGCAATTGGGGCTGGCAATTTTGTTGATAAGCAACGTAGTAGTAAAGTGAAATTTCACACAACTGCACTTGTCTTAACAGTTTGACTGGTGTCATGAAGCAAATAACTGTAATTTGAGACTTCCTGCCCCCTCCCCCCTCCCAAAGGCACCCCTGCCATTGCTTGTCACAAACTGGGTGTGAAGGATGCAAATGGCGATTACATTACTCTGGACCACTGTCCTGCCATAAATGCACTCTGGTGGCCAAGTGCCCAAATCATAATCACATGATCACTGGGACACTGACAGCTGCATTTTTGAGGCCAGTTTTAAGTCTCCTTTTTCAGCAATGTCATAATTTTGAATGGCCACTAAGCAAGGATTATCTGTATTGGAATAATGCACATAAATATGCTAGGAATTGAAAGATCTTTGACTGACTTCTCCTTGTACTCTTTCGTATCTAGGTGTTTGCAATATATCCTAAATGGAATGTGAATATCAAACATTAAAATATTTTTATTGATAATTAAATTGCATTGTTATCCTGCAGTGAGTTGTCTTGTGGCAAGTTGGCCGTGGTGAGTTGGCTATGGCAAGTTGAAAGACAAGGATCTTCTTTCCTTTGTAGGTACTGATTTTAACCCTTTTCATAACAACTAAAAAAGTATTTGTTGTCTTTTTCATCTTCTAGCCCCAGGTCCCTTTTATGTAGCAATGAGCATTTGATTGAAAATAGGGAATG
>JAPKID020004322.1:0-11749 GCA_026931265.2 Tropidonophis doriae
GTTTTGCGCCTTCCCCGCGCCCGTGGATTGGGGGGGGGGTTGGGTGGGGCCAGGCAGTCCTTGCAACTACTCATGTGGAGCACCAGATGTAAAATTAGCATCCGATTCGCCCGAACTGACTGAATCCCACCCCTGGATCTATGTTAAAAGACTTTGAAAAGTTCCATTGGAGGTAAATGTGTCAGTTGCACTTTTTAGGTACTTTTAAGAAAAAGTACCTTTGGAAACTGACCTTCGCACAAGTGTGTGAGTGTGCATTTCCAGAGTTTTAGCCCAAGGATGCTGGATGTTGGCAAAGTACAGTTGGAGGTGTCTTTGAAATCAGGTGCACGTAATTCTTGCTTAACGTCTTCTTGTTCACAGACATTTTTAAAGTTATGATGGTGCTGCCCAAAATGTACTTACGATGGGTCCTTGTGGTTTTGGGCATTGTAGTGTCCCGTCATCACATAATCGTCATTTGCAACCTTCTTGCCAGCTGCCAACAAGCAAAGTCAATGGGGAAGATTTCAATTGGAACTGCCTGTTGTGGCCCGCCAGTGGCCATCAGAGCTGGCAGCAGATTTGGACAGTGAGGAGGTTGGGGAGAAAGATGGACCAGTCCTGGAGTCTGGGGAAGGCTCTGATGAGGGCTCTGTGTTGGAGGCAGAGATGGGGCCGGGGCCGTCTGATAGTTATCAGCTGCCTTCAGAGTCAGATATCAATGAGGCAGATGAACAACTGGAGCCTGTTCTCTATGTGGGCATGCGGAGAGTTGCCAGACAAAGGGAACAGCTAAAGAACAGGGGTCTATTTGGGAGTAAGGCCACAGGTGGATGATGTATGGCCCCTCCCAGAGGAAATAAAAGAGGAGAGAAAGGGGAGTTGGCTTTGCAGTTCATGATTCTCGGAGACTCCTTGTCAAGTTTTGCAGATATCGGCCTGGGAGCTTTCCAAGCCAGATAAGGTCTGTGACTGTAAATCCTCCCTTGCTGGATGCGAATGAGCAGAATTCACAGTCAATTAATAAAAGGGCTTTTTGTCGGGACAAGGAGTCTGCTTCATGCTCTTGGGAAGCCTCAGTCAGAACACTGCCATTGTAAGTCAGGGCAGGTAATATCATATCTTAGCACTGCATCGCTTAATGACTGAACTATGATCCTAAGTGAGACCATAAGTGAGGGCTACCTGTATTGCTGCAAACCTAATGCCTCCCCCATTATTTTCTTCATATTTATGATAATCCTAGGCATTTACATCCCAAGAATCCAGGAACCTCTGGAAACTAATGCAGTCGCCAACAGTGATACCTGAGGAGGCATTTGAATTTTCTAATTTGATTCTGATTTCTTTGACTAGCTATAACACCAGCCCCAATGAGCTTTAAAATCTGAGAGCATTGATTTCCAGAGTGCTAATTGTATCCTGTGGGTTTTTTCCTTCCAACAGATTTTGTTACGCCTGCCATGTTATTCTTGGAAATCTGTTATCCAGAGCAGCATTTCTATTTAGCTTAGACACTTTAAGTGCAGATAGCTATATATGAGTTAGTGTCACATACCAAACTGTGATTTAGTGAGTAAATCCCCCATTTGTTGGATCCTACATAACATCCTGGCTTAAGCTGGCAAACTGTGTTGAGCATGTTGTGTGAATTTGTGTTTATAGTCTAAGTTTCCATTTTTTAAATGTGTGGGGCCCTCAGATTTGGTACTGTGTAGGAAAAATAGGCCCTGCTTTTTCCAGAGACCTGTCTCTTTAGGCTTGTAGTTTTTGTGTCTTAAGAGATTGTTCCTCAAATGCCAGAAACTTGTCATGTTGAACACCCTATCATCAGAGCATGTGACATGATAAGCAAACCTATGCCACACATGGTGGAAGTGGCATGTGGAGGCATCTCTCCAGGCACGCAACCTATTGCCTATTGTTCTTCTTAGTTACTGCGTGCCAGCTGGTTTTTGCACTCATGGGAGTGCAAAAAAACAGAGGAGCAGTGTCCTGGTGTGCATACGTGCACTGGACTCCAGGTCTTCTGGTTTCTGGCATGCGAATGTGCAGCTGGTTTTCACACACGCATACAGAAACAGAAGACCAGGTGGCCAGTGCACATGCACTGTGCATGCGTGCCGTTTGCGGCGGCCTGATGTGCCAGCACTGTGATAGGCAATGCAATACACTGGCTCTTTTCTAGCAACCTATGAAGTTGTCTTGCTTAACCACACTGTACTTAATAAATCACATCAGTTGGGTCCACACAACAATAAGGCTTTACATCACAGCTTTTTTTTCCATCTTAGTTTTAAGTTCTGCTACTATTCCTTAAGATACAAACAAGGAACACACGTCAGTTTTAGTTTGAAGCAGCCACTGGTTGGGTAATGCAGCCATACTTGTTTTTCATCTCCAAAGCTATGCAGAGTTTCTTTACCTGAATGCAGCTATTGGAACAGAAGGTCAGCAGCCCCCGTGCCCTCACCTGTTCAACTTGTCTGGCTGGCTAGGTTCCTTTCACCTGGGCCCTTTTTTGGCTGGGCCTGGGATGGTTCTCACAGGAACTGTGGGCTCCATGCTCATCCTTCACGCTGCAGAGGGCTCTTTCCCCAGGCCTCACTTAAAGCATAAGGCAAGAGGTGGCTTAACCGAATGGCTTTGCTGTGTGTGTATGTGTGTGTATGTGTGACATATTTGCTAATTTGAAAATAGTGACAGTTAGTACAAGGAGTAACGCCGAGGAACAGCTGCGACCCAGCCACCGTCAGATAAAAGGAAACTGAGTCCAGCCTAGAACTGCAGCCTGAGAAAGTGCTTAAGACTCTCTGCAGTTTCAAGAAGTGAGGGGGAGTATTCAGAATACATTCAGAATACAAAGATGCGGCTACAGGTGGTTCCTCATCTTATGACCACAATTGAGACCAGAGTTTTGGTCACTAGTGCATGCAAATGGACCCAATTTTAGGACCCTTTTGTACTGGCATCATTAATCAAATAATCAGCGCTGATAAGTGAACACGGTCATTAAGTGAATCTGGTGGTGCAACAGTTATAATACTCTGAGGATGGGTGGTATCATTTCCCCCCAGGCCATCATAAATCTGAACTGTTAAACAAATAAGGATTACCTGTATTCATTTTATAGTAAAACTAATATTTTATACTAGGGATGCGGTGGCTCAGTGGCTAAGATGCTGAGCTTGTCGATCAAAAAGGTCAGGTTTGAATCCCTAACTCTGCTTAACAGAGTGAGCTCCCTTTACTTGTTCCATCTTCTGCCAATCTAGCAGTTCGAAAGCACGTAAAATATGGAAGTAGAAAAATAGGAACCACATTTGGTGGGAAGATAACTAGAGTTCAGTGTGCCTTCGGGGTTGAGTCATGCTGGCTACATGACCACAGAGACGTCTTCGGACTGGTTCTTCGGCTTTGAAACAGAGATGAGCACCACCCCCTGGAGTCGGGAACGACTAGCACATATGTGCGAGAGGAACCTTTATATTTTAGTATTGGCACCCATGGCTTTGGCTTCTACTCCAGACTATCCTGAAGAGTTGATATTGATTTTGTACATCCTCTCTGCCTCCCTCTATGTTCACGAGAACGAAAGGGGGGGGGGGGCTTGCCGAGACACTTTCTGGGATTCCAATTCTGGTCGAAACTTGGCTTTCTTTTATCCCCCGCCCCTTGCCCCCACATTGCCTCGGCTGCTGTGCTTCTCCCTGCCATCTTATTCCTTTGCCTTTTCATTTGCCATCTTATTCCTCCTTCCCATCGCATCAGAGCATCAGTCCGGGGTTCGAAGGAAGCCACCCAGGGCCGGAGGAGCCGATCGTGGCCCTCCTAGTCCAGCGGCTGGAAGCCTTGCACGAAACCCGGTCACGGGAATTGCAGGACGGAGCCCCGCTCGAAGTCGGGACAAGGGCGTCGTGCGAAAGGCGGCCACACCGGGGAAGACAATTGTCGCGATGTAGACGGGCAGCCGCGATTTCAACGTCGCTGGGGACCTCCGCCTCAAGTTCCGCGAAGTCGGGAGAGAAACGGCACCGGAGCCCCTTTAGGGTCCGGCCGGCGCTGCGGAGGGAGAAAAGCGCCCCCCCCCCTCTGGAGCACCAGTCCCTTCCCACGAGGCCCGGGGGAAGAAACAAGCAGCCTCCGGAGCGGTGGCATCTCCGACGCGGGGAAGCCGAAGCCTCTCCGCTCGGCGTGCCCGTCTGCGGCGCACAGGTGGGGCGGCCGCTTCGTGAGAACGCGCCGCGCCCCCGGCCCGCAAGACGACCGGCGGAAGGGAGGAGCTGGGGCGCGTCCCCGCGCGGCAAAGATGGCGCGCCCCGCCCCGGGAGCGCGCCCCCCCTCCCCACAGCCGGCTCTTCCCCCGTGCCAGCCAATGGCGGCGAGCACGTTGGGCTGAAGGGAGGCGCGGCCGGGCGGCCCGAGTCCCGGGCTCCGTCCCTAGAGCGCGCCTGGAGCGGCAGGCGGGGGGAAGCGCCCTGCGTGCAGGCGAGGGGGCCGTCATTGCTCGCCAGCCGCCGGCGCCATGGCCACCCTCAGGTAGGTGGGCTCCTTGTGCTTCGCCCTGCCCGCCCAGGCTTCCCCTCCACGCTGCCTGAGGGGGGGGGGGAAGAGCAGAGCGCGGGGATGCTCGGCCGCCCCCGCAGCCCCCCAAACGCCGCCAACTAAGTTAGCGGGACTTGCGCCGGCTCAGCGTTCCGCGGGCGCGTGGGAAGAGGCAGGGGGAGAGGTTGAGCTCCCTCGCGGCCAGGGAGGAAGGCAGCCGCCACATCCCTGCAAGTCCCACGGAGCGCGCCCGTTCCGCCTCCCGCGCGCCCCTGCCCGGCTCTTTTGGGCAGCCTCCCCACGGAGCGGTCCGTGGCGCTTGCTGAACCGAGGAAGTGGGGAGGGGCTCTCCGGCGCCCCAGCAAGTACCCTGCTGATAGGGATCCAAAGCGCGAGCGCTGGCTCTGTGGATACCAAAGCGCGGGGTTGCTTTTCAGCGCAGGAAGGAGAGAGAGAGAGAGAGATTCCGCCTGGGACGCGGGGTCGGTTTAAGCGGGGGAGTCTCACCCTCTTTTTTCCTCCTCGGATCCAACCCCTCGCCCCTTTAAAGATTTTGGGAAGCGGTGCAGTGCAGAGATAAGTCGCCAAGCCGTTTGGGAAGAAGTCTGGCGGCTGATTACAGGGTTTTTTCCTCCGGCCCGTTTCAAAGGGGAAAAACCGTTCGGATCTTAAAAAACAAGACCTTGCGCGGATCTGGATCGCGCATTTCGCCATCGGAGAGTTCTTTTTAGCTGTAGGATTGTCAATTTAAGGCCGATTGGCGGGCTCGTCCGACGGCTTGGATTCTCCTAACCTAACCAACTCTATCTATAAAGTTTCTGGCTCGGTGGAGCTGTTTCCTAACTGCTCTCTTCGGAGAACTTCTGATCCTGTGGCTTTTTCTGACCCTCCCGAGCAAAAAGCCCTCAGGCTTCGGTTGATGGTTCTAAGGCAGTGGTTCCTAACCTTTCTTTTTTTGGGGGGGGGCATGCCCCACCTAAACCTCTCTAAAATCCTGATGCCCCCCCCCCGGGACATATAATTCTTACTTCACTTAAAAAGCGAACTCTACTCACAGAGAGGAAGCCTAAAAGGCCATTCACTTGATTTAAACAGGGTTCAAATGGCCCCCATTAAAAAAAAAAATTGATCCCCTGTGGGGTGACTGGTCTAAGCGAATAACCCGTGCCCAAAAAGCTGGGCAGGAGTGATTATGGTCTTAGCGATCTAATTGGAGTTGCTTTTGAAACCTTTGCCTGGATCAAAAAAAAAAAGGGGGGGTGAATTTGGGCCGGTTTCCTTTGGAAAAGACATTGCCAGGTTTTTTAGGCAAGGATGGGATTGTGCCATGTGGTTCTTGCAACACAAAGCTTAGGCAGGCAGGACAGTATAGAAAGAAGGGGCTCTTTCTGACCTTGGATCATCAGGCTTTGAAGGTTTGGGGCCTGGCCCTTGCCATACTGTGCATGGAGCAATTGGCTCCGTAGCCTGCATGGATCCATAATCTGGCTGGATTAAGAGAGCCACAAGGCATCGGGGGTTGGTAAACAAATCCATTTAAATTGAAATTTGAGATTCATGGATTTCACCAAGTCTGTGTAGTCCTTCAAATTAGATCCGGAGGAGCTGGGAACTCAAATCCATCAATACAGAACCTGCCTGGAAATTGATTCATCCACTTCTTATCCAATCTGAAGTTTGAGATAACCTGAGTGGGTGCAGAGGTGTAGAAATCGCCAATGAATGGGATGTTCCCTTTCTTTTAACCATATGGGTTTTTGCTGTGACTGCCATAATATTGGATGGCTCAAAGTATTTTCTGTTTTTGATGTTCTTGTACAATTGCCAAATGCAGTGGCTCAGTGGCTAAGACGCTGAGCTTGTTGATCAGAAAAATTGGCAGTTTGGCGGTTCGAATCCCTAATTCGGCTTACCAGAGTGAGCTCCTGTTATTTGTCCCAGCTTCTGCCAACCTAGCAGTTCGACAACATATAAAAATGCAAGTAGAAAAATAGGGACCACCTTTGGTGGGAATGCAACAGCATTCTGCGTTTAGTCGTCCCTGCCCAATGACCACAGAAACATCTTTGAACAGCGCTGGCTCGTTGGCGGCTTTGGAACAGAGATGAGCACCGCCCCCTAGAGTCGGGAACGACTAGGACATATGTGTGAGGGAACCTTTACCTTACAATTACAAGAGATTGTAAGACTCAACATAGTTCTGAAATAACAGATATTTCGGATATCAGAGTAACTAATTATATACCAACGGGTCCAGTACGTTCAGGGTAGATTAGCTGAAATTCTTTAGACTTTACAACAATTGCTTTACAACAAAGCATAAGCCCCATTGCATAGGAAGCTTCATGACTGAACATTGATTTTCCGGTTTTCCAAGTTTATTTAACAGGACTTATATATCACTGGAGTCAAAGCTCTGAGTAGGGAACATACCCTATTTACATAAATAAAGCTGAAATATGTCAGTAATATTCCTGTCTTCTCAGAAGACTCTTATTAATTAATTTTTGGTAATGAAGTGTATCAACTTTTGAGAGCTGATTGCAGGCTTGAATTTTGGCACTAGTCAAGGCCAGAGGGAAAAAATAAATTGAAATTACTTGGAGGGGGAAAACCTGTGACATGATGTTTGAAAATGAACTGAAGCTTTCTGTTTACCAGTCTCGTGGAAAATACCTAACAGTTTCACTGCAGCTCACACTACATGAGGCTATCCTGTTGAGATTTCTAGAATGGCTTTCTCTAGAAACCTCAGAGACGCTGTGGCTTAGTGGCTAAGATGCTGAGCTTGTCAGTCAGAAGGTCAGCAATTCGAATGCCTAGTGCCATATAATGGAGGGAGCTCCCGTTACTTGTCCCAGTGTGTGCCAACCTAGCAGTTCGAAAGCATTTAAAAAATGCAAGTAGAAAAATAAGAACCACCTTTGGTGGGAAGGTAACAGCGCCTTTACTGTTTAGTCATGCCAGCCACATGACCACAGAGACATCTTTGGACAGCGCTAGCTCTTCAGTTTTGAAATGGAGATGAGCACCGCCCCCTAGAGTCGGAGATAACTAGCACATATGTGCAAGGAGAACCTTTAGCTTTACTTAGAAACATCATCTTCAGATCTGTTTGGTAAACTGAACTTGAAGGAAGAAATGTGACATGTGAACATTATTTTATAAACTTTGGACTAGCTTGTGACATGGAGCTTATGAATTGGAAGCATCTTTTTAAAAGAGTTACAGCTGTAATCATTTATTGGGATACATTTCTGTTAACATTGATAATTTCCATGATCCTATTTGCCTGTAGTGAGATAAGTCAGCAGACTTGTTCATTATCCTCAAGTAAACCTGTACACACCTTTTTTTCTTTTTACAAAAAGAATTTTTAATCCTGGATGTTTTTTTTTATTTAAAAGAATTTTAAATTCTTTAAAAAATATAAATTTTAAAATTTCAAATTTTTAAAAAAAATATTTTTTCATTTATGTATTTTTAATGTTGGATTAAAAAACCCGGCTCATTTGGCTGATAAAATCTAGGCATTGATGTCTGAATAGGGCCAGTGTGACTTTCTAAAATGTTCCTAAAACTTTTGGGTTCCATTTCAGCCGTCAAAAGTTCTGGGTTCCCTTTGAAAAAAAGATTATAATCTTTTATTAACTGGAGCCAAAATAAACCATTAAGAATGTTTGCTTCCCCTACTCCAAACGCAGATACACACAGGCACCTTTCAGCTCTTAATTTTAGTTAGTAGTAGTTCATAAGATAGAGATGAATCATAAAATACATTTTATCCAGAAAGGCCAGCATAAGATTTTGTTTTATCCTGATGGAGATTAGCATTCAATTTAGGCAGAGGCTCAAGTCAGGGCTGTGAAACTTGTAGCCCACATGCCGGATGCATCACGCGCTGCCCATGCCCGGTTTAGTGATATGCCGCTGTGACGACGCGAGTTTGACAACCTTGCTGTAAATGAATTCTATCTCGCAATAACAATCAAGCTCTACTTCTACCAATTAAATAAATATTGGAGATTGAAGTGTGGAAAGCACGTGCTCTATCCATGGCTCCTTTTAAAACCTAGTAGCCTTTGAGGCCTATCGCTATGCTGATAGGTATTTTATTCAACATATCTCACGGCCAGAAAAAGCTAGCTTACAGGAATTGATCAACAAAACTTTGATTGAATGTTTGCTTTCCAGCAAACAGTGAATTTAAATGTTCCTCAGGCATCAGGGGCCACAAACTTGCTTTTTTCCCTTTGGTTTAAAAAATAAATAAAATCTGGATTACAGATAAAGCAGTTTGAGCTATCTTCAGGATTTTTCAAGTGTGCCTCTTGATAAAATAACATTTGAGGATTTCAAAAGCCACTTAGTTGCTGTGAACTCTGCGCTGCCTTGTGCTTTTTACACAAACACACAGGCTTAAAAACAAATCTGTGAAAGGTTTTGATTGATCTCTGTTTGGTGCAGTGGCTTAGGTCATTAATTAATCCTGACTTCCTGGGAGAGAGAGAAAGGTTTTGCAGTCTCGAAGTGGCATGAGCGTGTATAGGTAGTCCTTACCTTAGAACTGCAATTGAGACGAAATTCCCCCTGCTAAGTGAGACAGATGATCAGTGAGTTTTGCCCTCTTTTACGCTCTTTCTTGCCACAACTGTGAAGCGAATGACTGCGGTTGTTAAGTGAATCTGGCTTCCCCCATTGACTTTGCTTGTCAAGAGGGTCACAAGAGGGGGAATCACATGACCTCGGGGTAGGACATTGCAACCGTCATGAATATGAGTCAGTTGCCAAGCATCTGCGGTTTCATCATGCAACCAGGAAGATGGCGCAATGGACAATCCTAAGAGCCATAGTGGCACGGTGGTTAGAATGCAGTGTTGCAGCCTGACTCTGCCGACTGGCAGCAGTTCAAGTCTCAGCAGGCTCAAGGTTGACTCAGCCTTCCATGCTATGGAGGTCAGTCAAATGAGGACCCAGATTGTTGGGAACATTAGGCTGACTCCGTAAACCGCTTAGAAGTGGCCGTAAAGCACTGTGAGAAGTGTTATATAAGTCTTAAATGCTAAGTGGGAAGGAAGGAAGGAGAGAATGCAGTATTGCAGACTGACTCTGCCCACTGCCAGGAGTTCAATCCTGACTGGTTCAAGGTTGACTCAGCCTTCCATCCTTCAGCGGTCGGTCAAATGAGGACTCAGATTGTTGGGAGCAATAGGCTGATTCCGTAAACTGCTTAGAGGAGGCTGTAGAGCACTGTGAGAAGCGGTATATAAGTTTTAAGTGCTAAGTGGGAAGGAAGGAAGGGAGAATGCAGTATTGCAGGCTGACTCTGGCCACTGCCAGAAGTTCAATCCTGACTGGGTCAAGGTTGACTCAGCTTCAGTCCTTCCGAGGTGGGTAAAATAAGGACCCAGATTGGTGGGGGCAAACGGCTGACTCTGTAAACTGTTTAGAGGAGGTTGTAGAGCACTGTGAAGCAGTATATAAATCTAAGTGCTGTTGCTATAAGTTACTTTTCGGTGCCGCTGTAACTTTGAATGGCCACTAAATGAACTATTGTATGTTGGGGATTTATAAGTAGTCTGCAGTTTGTAAAATGAAGTAACTTGAACAACTTTCTCTTTCAGTGAAAATGTCCTCTTTGGAATGGGAAACCCTCTCCTTGACATCTGTGCTGTGGTAGACAAGGATTTCCTTGACAAGTAAGTCTTGAAATGGTTTCTACATCTAGAACACTTTGGCTAGTTAGCTAGCACTTGGGGTAATACTTTTGTCATTCTGCGTTTCTCCTCTGCTCCCTCCTCTTGGGGTAGACCTGGCTTTCTTTATTGCACCCCAGTAATGTATTGACATGTACAATTTGACTTAGATTCCTATTTCTGTGCAATATGCCAGAACTTCAGCCAGGCTCCTCGAGAGACAGAGTTTGCTGGGGGACTGAGCTAGCACCTGGGCTGGGTGCAAGACAAACATTCATTCTTGACCGTATTTGAGATTCCTAGCTGCAATGGACAGCAAAGCTAGGGTTGACACCAGGTGCTTTTTTCTGCAAACAGGCAGCCAAGCTAAGTGCCTGAAGGACCCCATCCCATCACTAATTCATATTAGTGGTCTGCAGGATTTAAAATTATGAATTTAGTGGTCCCTGAGGCCCGAAAGGTGGGTGACCCCTGATGTAGACCATTACATGAGTCAAGGATGCTGCATCTATCATACTAGTTTGATGTTTGCAAACATGCTGGTTTGCCAAGTACCCGAAATTTGACCGAAATTTGCAGCTTAGAATGGTCACTTACATAAATGGTTATAAGTCAAGGACCTCCTGCACTTTCTTAGTCATCTGCAGAACTGAGGGCATCTATTTTACTTCTCAAACCTCAACTCCAGTTCCTCCACTTAAAAACTAAAATAACCCAGAAAAGATGTTAGTAACCCTGGGTTGTTCCAGTTTTATACTCCATAAAGTGTTGTGGTCCGCCAGCGGCTTGCGGAGCTGGCAGCAGAGTCGGACAGTGAGGAGGTTGGGGAGGAACATGAGCCAGTCCTGGAGGCTGGGGAAGGCTTGAGGAGGGCTCTGCGTTGGAGGCAGAGAGGGGCCCAAGGCCATCTGATAGTTATGTGCTGACTCCGGAGCCTCAAGAGTCTGACATCAGCAAGGCAGAAGAACAGTGTGAACCTGTTCCCAGTGTGCACAGAACTTCCAGAAGGCAAGAATAATTAAGACAAAAAGGGAGACTCAGGAGTTACGCTTGGAGATGATTGACCCCTCCCATCTATATAAATAAAAATATAACTATCAGTTTGTTCTAATCTGCTAATCTCAAAAACTACTGCACCAATCACCACCAAATTTTCACACAACGTTCCTTACAAGTGATATGTACAAATTGTGTGGATATGGCACCTGTGCCAGGTGCACACCACACAAATGTACAACTGCAGCTCTTCTCACTCACTCCCCTCCCCTTTGTGGCCCCTCCCACCTGGCCGCATTTTAGCTCACGTCACTTGCATGCGCGGTCTGTGTCAAATCCGTGACTGTCGCCTCCTCAGCAGCCTCTCTGTCCTCCTCTGCCGCTGCTGACAACAATAGGTAGGTAGTTAGGTAGGTAGAGGGATAGAGAGAGAGAGGGAGAAATACAGGAGGTAGGTAGGTAGGTAGGTAGAGGGATAGAGAGAGGGAGAAGTACAGGAGGGAGGGAGGTTGGGGATTATACGGTGGTTG